>APFE031727028.1:31304-119388 GCA_000404065.3 Pinus taeda | reverse complement strand
CGTGCTGCACCATGCTGCACCCATCATCACTATGTTGCATCTCATCATGCTTCACCAATCAAGACTGTACCATGTACTTGCTGCACCAAGAATCATTGTTGTCCCAAGTACTATTGTTGCACCTAGCTGCACCATGTACTTGCTGCACCTTGCTGTTGCTGCTATCCCATTGTGCCACTGCTACACAATGTCATTGCTGTCCCATCATAGTTCTGTCCCAACATGCTGCTGTCCCATCATTGTTCTGAAGCTGATCATGTTGCCACACATCTGTCCCAAGTGGTATGCTGAACCATTTTGAGACACAACATGTCTCATGTGCTTGCAACACCATGCTTGCCATGCTTGCCTTAGCATTCCTTAGCTGTCCCATTTACTATACAGCTGTCCCTTGCCACTGCTGCCCAATGTACATATAGGTGTAGCTGCTGCCCCTAAGAGTCATGCTATACCTTGCTGCTGTCCCCTTAGCCTTGCCATACCTGCTGCTGTCCCATGTGTCTTAGCAGCACCATGTAGCCCAGTTGTCCCATTTATTAGCATTGCTGTCCTGGGCATGTTTGAGTCCTCAAACTCTTATGCTGTCCCTGTTTTGAGGGTCACCTATAACCCACCTTTTCAGCTGTATTAGGCTTGCATCTAGGGTACTGTAGGTTAGCATTAGGGCTCCCTTTAGACTGCGTTAGAGCTGCCTTTAGACAATATTTAGGGCTGCCCTTAGACTGCGTTTAGGGCTGCCTTTGGACAGCGTTTAGGGCTGCTCTTAGACAACGTTTAGGGCTGCCTTTTGACAACATTTAGGGCTGCCTTTTAGACAATGTTTATGGCTGCCTTTTGACAATGTTTAGGGTTGCTCTTAGATAGCGTTTAGGGTTGCCTTTTAGACAACGTTTAGGTCTGCATTTTGACAGCGTTTAGGGCTGCTCTTAGACAACGTTTAGGGCTGCCTTTTGGACAGTGTTAGGGCCTTTCTTTGCTGTGATAAGATTCCTCCAAGATAGCGGCTAGGGCATGCTTCCTTGACAACGTTTTTGACTTTTTCTTTGACAACGTCTAGGGCTAGGGCATCTCCTCTAGGGTTTCCACTCTTAGATTTTTCTTCCACTAAAACCCAAAACAAGTGGAGAGAAATCAAGATAGAAGTGTGTGTGACAAATGACTCTCAAGTCATCTCCTTTTATACTAAAACGTTGAGCACATGTGGATTTATTTGGTTGCTGGCCGACCTTGACGAATTGTCTTATAACACAAATAAATTCATAAATCCATGAATACTTATCGGATCAGATGATCTTTAGATCAATCCTACACCTCTTGATGAGAGGGATCCAAGAAAAAATGTCAGCGGCCATAAATAAGATGACCCACATGGAGTTTGGCCCTAGTTGCCAATTTTAACACTCCCTCTCAATTGGGGAGAACTCCATCCGCTGATCCATATGTCTGACTGTACTATCTTTTCCATTAGTGCCCTGTGCTGCTCTGCTCTGCTTCGCTGAACCATGAAGAAGAAGAATTGATCGAGAATGTCTCATACCATTCTCTACTGACCCGAAGTTAGTTTTATTGATCCCATATCAATATCACAAGAGAGTGTCTCAAACCACTCATATTGATCCCATATCAGTTTCATTGATCCCAGACCAATGGAAGTCATCCTAGCATAGGGAGTATGGTAGATACAACGATGCGGCCATCGATAGTACTACTATGGTCCCTGACCCCATTTCCCTGCTCGTTGGCCAAATGAGAGGTACTTCCCATGAGTCCCAGATTGCATGGGTAGGATGCCTCAACAGGAGAACCATTCATCCTGTCCCTAAGTTGCCTTGAGGTATCACAGGGGAAGGCATAGCGATTCACCCTGTACATAGCGCACGATTAGGGGAGGGTGAGTCGCCATATGGTCGTGTGTTGCTCCAGTAAGTACCCCAAGTCCCCTGGAGCTCCTAGAGCTCAATGCATGCAACATGAAGGACCCTCATAAGAGGGTTTCTCAATGATTACAAGTCGTTCAGAAAAGTCACAAATTTGACAAAATGTTTGCGACCTGTACATCAGTCTCAATGCGATGGAGCCTCCTCGCTCATCGATGTACCATATCCCAGATAAGGTAGTATCTGATGTCTATCAGCTGGAGCAATCATAGAATACGGGATTCCTCAACAATCAAATCCCCCCCTGGTTGTCATAGTCTCACAGAGGATCACGGTGGCTTCCATCATGTGTACAAACAGCTCGCTGAAGAGCTTCCACAACCAGATAGCTCCACATGAGATCATACTCATAGCTATGTATTCGGTCTCAACAGTGCTTATAGAAACCGACTTTTGCTTCTTGCTCATCCTAGATATCGAAACAGAACCCAAAGAGAACCAGCACTCAGAAGTGCTCTTACGATCCTCCACACTGCTTGCCTAGTCAGTTTTCGAATAATCATGCAACTTCACATTTCCGACAATGTATCTCAATCCATGAGAGATTGTGCCCTGAAGATTTCTCAGAACATCCTTGGCACCAATCTAGTGAGGCTCAGCCATATATGAGCTCATCATGCTAATTGCATAACATATGTTCGGACGGAAGTTCACCAAGAACATCAACGTGAATGAGTTTACGAAACTCATAGGCATTTCCTAAATTAGGTTCGGCATCACTACCATATAACTTTTGAAAGTTAAGATCCTTGAGGTAGTCACGGGCTTGCATTTTATCATTCCACATTCAGAATCCAACTCCCTCTTACTTCTTAAAGGGTCTGCACCTGTCGGAAATAGGTCGGCCTTAGAAGGTGCTGGCATGAGAGGTCTATCATCCACAACCTTCAAGCAATGGTTTGGATCGGTTTCAATCCTAGTGAATCTCAGCTTTATCAGACAACTATCAAACCTCTCATACTACGCTCGGGGTGTTTTGCTTCAAGCCATAGAGGGCTTTCTTCCACCTGCATACATGAGATTCCCGATGAATCTCAAACCCCTCGGGTTGTTCCAAGCCTGTGGACTTGCTACATGAGGGGAATGGTCCCCTTGTAAGATTTTCCTTGGGTACTTCTCAGACATGTACCTTCATGCTCCTTTTGAATTCAGGCATCCCAGTCACCATCTGATTCACATCGGGTAGGGCCCCATAATAGACCTCCGATGCTAAAGATGAGATGTGTTAATTGACATGGTCCTCATTGGACTGTCCTGCAACTTGATACAAATTGCCAACCCTGAACCCATGAGTAAAAGCATCTTTGAAAATTCTATTTTCAAACATGTACCTTTCCATCGATGATTGCCACCCTGAAACCTTTGACTTCCATTGCTGAAATGGACACCAGGTTCTTCTTGCGATCAGGTACATAAAAGAGATTCTGTAAATGAATTGAGTTAAACTCATTCAATTGAGGGGTAAGATTTCCTACACCAATTTCGGGATAGGTGGCATCGACTCCAAGCATAATCCCACAATTGTTTCCATCTCTTAGCAAATTTGAGAGAGCACCCTTCTATCCGATGAAGTGCCTTAAGCACTATAATCAATAAGCCAGATTCCCACAAAATCTGAAGGAGAGGGCCAATACAAGATAACGCTTCTTTATCTTATTAGAAACAACATTTGATTCTTCATACTTGGGCTTCCTTGCTTTCCTTGAAGAGTCGGCTGTTTCCTTGATGACTTGCATTATTTGTCATTCCTCTGATCATTGAAGATGTCCCTGGAATGATTTTTTCCTTCATTAAGAGATGTATCCCTGCCATGTGGACACTCCTTCGCATAATGTCTGAACTTACTGTAAGCAAGGCATCTGCGTTTCCTTTCACCTTGAGATCCGGACTTCCCATTGAAGTGATTTGTAGGTAGGCCATCAGAAGCTTCCGCTGCACCATTCTGATAATATACTCTGCTTTGACTTCACCCTTGGTGAATTTGAAGAGGGATGAGGAATCCATTGATCCTTTTGTCCTTTCCTAACTGTCTTCAGTGATTGCTCTTTCACTCTTGCTTGGGCTTTGTCTTCACCTCAACTTTGATACCATATTAATTTTAGGTATTTTCTATGCTTAGAGCAATTTATTTCAATTTTCACAGTTAGCTCAATATCTTTTCCAGATTAGCAATCACATTAGCATTAAAGTAAACTGCAAATAGAACATAAACATTAAATCGCGTAAGACAAGCCAAACAAGAGACAAAGATGTGGCTCTAGCCGGGACAAACTCCCAATGTGGGGAACCCTTGATCAATTCTTCTTATATGTTCTTCAATAGTTCAACAGAGAGAGAGAGATAGTACATTTACAACAGAAGTCAACACTTTGACTTATCTAGATAAGAGCATATATAATTTCTAAGAAGATGATACATGAGATTAGTTGAAGACATGTTGCTTCAACTGATTCTCCAAGGTGACTCCTTCACCTATCATTACGCTGAATCTCATCATCATGCTGCACCTCACTGTGCTACACAATGCTGCACCCATCATCAATATGTTACATCTCATCATGCTTCACCAATCAAGACTGTAGCTTGTACTTGCCGCACCAAGCATCATTGTTGTCCCAAGTATTATTGTTGCACCTAGCTGCACCATGTACTTGCTGCACCTTGCTGTTGCTGCTATCCCATTGTGCCACTGTACACAATGTCATTGCTGTCCCATCATAGTTCTGTCCCAACATGCTGCTGTCCCATCAATGTCATTGCTGTCCCATCATTGTTCTGAAGCTGATCATGTTGCCACACATCTGTCCCAAGTGGTATGCTGAACCATGTTGACACACAACATGTCTCATGTGCTTGCAGCACCGTGCTTTCCATGCTTGCCTTAGCATTCTTTAGCTGTCCCATTTACTATACAGCTGTCCCTTGCCACTACTACTCAATGTATATTATAGGTGTAGCTGTTGTTCCTAACAATCATGCTATACCTTGCTGTTGTCCCCTTAGCCTTGCCATAGTTGCTGCTGTCCCATGTGTCTTAGCAACACCATGTAGCCTAGTTGCCCCATTTATTAGCATTGCTATCCTGGGCATGTTTGAGTCTCAAACTCTCACGCTGTCCCTATTTTGAGGGTCACCTACAACCCACCTTTTCAACCGTATTAGGTCTGCATCTAGGGCATCGTAGGTTAGCGTTAGGGCTCCCTTTAGACGTCGTGAGAGTTGCCTTAAGACAACATTTAGGGCTGCCCTTCGACTGCGTTTAGGGCTGCCCGTTGATTGCGTTTAGGGCTGCTCTTAGACAATGTTTAGGGCTGCCTTTTGACAGCGTTTAGGGTTGCTCTTAGACAACGTTTAGGGCTGCCTTTTAGATAGCGTTTACCTTTTGACAACGTTTAGGGCTGCTCTTAGACAGTGTTTAGGGTTGCCTTTTAGACAACGTTTAGGTCTGCCTTTTGACAACGTTTAGGGCTGCTCTTAGTCAGCGTTTAGGGCTGCATTTTGGACAATGTTAAGGCCTCTCTTTTCTGTGATAAGATTCCTCCAAGACTGCGGCTAGGGCATGCTTCCTTGACAACGTTTTTGACTTCTTCTTTGACAATGTCTAGGGCTAGGGCATCTCCTCTAGGGCAGCTTCCTTAGTCTTCTTTCCTCCAACGTCTAGGGCTTCCACTCTTAGATTTCTCTTCCACTAAAACCCAAAACAAGTGGAGAGAAATCAAGATAGAAGTGTGTGTGAGAAATGGCTCTCAAGTCATCTCTTTTTATACTAAAACGTTGAGCACATGTGGGGTTTATTTGGTTGTTGGCCGACCTTGACGAATTGTCTTATAACACAAATAAATTCATAAATCCATGAATACTTATTGGATCAGATGATCTTTAGATCAATCCTACACCTCTTGATGAGAGGGATCCAAGAAAAAATGTCAGCTGCCATAAATAAGATGACTACATGGAGTTTGGCCCTAGTTGTCAATTTTAACATTCTAGCAACAACCAGGACTCGGGTGACAGATGCATCATATGATCATAGTTGATTCAGTATTTTGGACGCTTTTCAGTTGCAGTTACAACGACAGCATATGGAGAGGGAGTTGCAGTGCAGATGTAGCGTTGGCAACAATTCAGCAGGACTAGCTGCAACGTATATCAGAGTTGCATAGTAGTTGGTGGGCAACAGTAGCCATACATCAACAATGTGACAGGGGATGGTGTAGAGACAGGGTGTTGCTTTAGTGGGTTGCAATGTTAGAACACATTCCTTGCCAAGAGGGAGTGTTAGTTTTTGTAGCATCAGATGTGTTCTAGCCACAAAATTTGGTGGAGAGGCCATAATACATGTATTCTCTAAACCCCAGAAATCGTTTCTGGAAATTCCACATAGAGACAACTCAATTAAAATAATTAATCGTTTTTTAATGTTTCCTAAGTCTAAACTTAGGAAATATGATTAATTAAAGGGTATTAATTAAGTCATTGTGAGAATCTTCTAGAAGAAGACATGAATCAAGTTCTAGTTAATCTTAGCCATAAATTATGTTTCAATCTTGGACGTTGATGTCTCAATGAGAGATTATAAGAAGAAATTCGATGGGTGTTGGAGAACACACTTGAGCCACCAGTAGTTAGAATTTACTGGCAGACCGAACTCCAGAGTAGCAGCGCTGAGTTGCTGGAGAGAGAGCTAGTGAGCTCGAAGCAGTGAGAGAGGGGCAGGGGTAGTAAGGCCGAAGGGAGATTTTCTAGTCCGGTGAAGTGCTTTATAGAGTGGTAGTGAGTGCCATAGAGAGGCAATGCAGAGCCACGCTAAGGCAACACAGTTCTTAAGAGGAGAATATGTATTTTTCTTGGGAGAAGCAGTGATTTAGTACTAGAAGCCATAGTGAGAGCCTGGAGGCCAGGAGAGTCCATCTCCTAGAGAACAACTGATCAAATAGCGAGAGAGACGCAGTTCCGAGTTGTGGGATGCAGTACTGCATAGGCTGAAGTAGGACTGCGCAAAGGCAACAAAGAGTAGCTCATCTTGAGCGAAGGTCAGTGTTGGATTGCGAGTGGGAGTGAAATTTTTCTCACTAGTCTTATTGTCAGTTATTTCTCTGTATGGATTGCTAGATTTGAGCATCCATAGTTTTGTACTCAAATTTACTACTGCATAATAATTAAAACCCTGAGCTGATGCACGAATTTTCCCAAGTTGGGTTTTTCCGGGGACATTGGTCCAAAAATCACTGTGTACTTGTGTGGGTGTGCATCTATTCTTCGAACGTTAGTTTTTTTCCACAATATTTTATTTGTGAAGGCTGCAATATATTAGTTTCGATATTTACAGTAGAACACAATAAATAATTTGTTCAGTTTATTTAACAAATAGAAGAAACTTAATCAGTTGTTGCAGTAGTATTCATGGTTTTTCGAATTTTCACATATTTTATAATTTTTTTTTTATTTATATATATTTATTATTTTTTTTCTTCATTTTGAAAAGTTACAACCCTAGTGAAACGTGGCTATTCACCTCTTTGGGGTATAATATAAAATATATGTGCACTTGTGTGCCTTTGACTCGTTTAATTTTCTCCACATAAAGAGTAAAACTTACCATTCACATAAAGAGATTTTGTATTCCTTTTGTTCTTCTTTTACTTTGAAAATACTATGGTCAATTATCATGGGTTGCTAAAACCACGAGCTTGTAAACCACTTGATGAAGAATCAAGATAGTCTTCTCTACTCTTCCTTCTTTTACGTATAGTTTTAACGATATTTGGAAAGATTCCCTTTTGACTTTATCATGCACTTTTTATGAATAATGTAGAACCTTTTTTATATATATGAATTTTCTCCTTCAAAAATTACATTGGACTATTTTTTTTACTTGAATCATTGAAATGTCAATGGCAAAAGGCCTTACTATTATTTTTTTAATTAAAATAATCTATATATATAATATATATATATATATATAATATATATATATTTTATTTAACTCTTTTCGTTTATAAATTTTTTTCCAATCCTTGCTATTAACTTTTTTTTTTAAGTGTCCTAGGGCCTGATCGAAGATGGGGAAACTCCAACTCGTGTAGCGAAATGCTTTGGTTGCGACAACAAGTTGATGGCCAAAAGCCGGGATCTGCCAATGTGACTCTCATACCAATGTAACGAACAAGGTTCGTATGCTCAGAGGAATGCTCTGATACCAATGTAATGATAAAGTTCATATATGCAACATACTACTTTAGAAGATTTGGTATATGTAAATATCCATTATAAGACAAATATATTATATAATAATTATATTGAAGATATGAGATGATTACAAATGAGAATGAGGGCTTGCTTATATACCCTAGGCAGGTGCCCTTTCATGAATGGTCATGTCTCTAAGACATGCCCCTTCATTATTAACTAACTAACCATTTGTTAATTAATTATTATTTATTATTATTATATTTATATGAATTATATTCATAACAATATCACTTATCATTTATTTCATCGTATAATAGTGTAGGGTAGGAAGAATAAGCTCTAAAGAGCTGTAGAAGAGAAGTAGTTGTTTATTTCCATGTTTCGTTTAGATTAGCTGATGCCTTCTTTGAAAAGCTATTTGAAGTAGTAAGCTGTATGGACATATGTTGGTGATTTTGCTGTTATGCGAGGCTCCCAGATGGGAACTTTTACCTATCCTGCAACATGTTTTTGCTATTGTGGCATTTCTAGCGGGTATGCCATAGATCTAAGGTTCTCATACACTAGAGTAGGGTGCATTTACCCTCATGGAGTCAAGTGTTAACCCCATATGTCATGAGGATTACTCTAGGTCAAAGACCTTGCCTAACTGGGTTGTGTTTGGAAGATGATGGCTTACAAGCCATATTCTTTACAGTTTTGTATACAGATTATTCATGGGTTTTCAATTCATTGCATCATCATCTCACATCTTGGAGGCTTGCATCTTGCACATGTGATGTTTGGTTCATCATTGGGTGCCTTCATGGGGTTTTGCTTAGCCTAATGCACTCTTGATTAATCTCTATGACGTTCATGGAAGGAATACCCATCAACTAAGGGCTATTTATTGGTTCTAGATGTTGTGCATTGGTGTGATTCCATGGATTTCTTTAATTTGATGGCCAATTATTGCTTCATTACGTTGATTGAGAGCTTGTTGATGTAGTCTTTGGTCTATTTGACATGTAGAATTCATATTGGTCTTGGTGCACCTTGAGATTTGTTATGATGGCTTAGATGTGTTATTGAGGAGTGCTCCACATGTGCACACTCTCCTATGTTTGTCCCATTGATGACTCATGCTTTGAAGAGGATTCATTGTGTGTACATGGATCTATGCCTTTGCACATGCTTCTAGGTCTTCCCTCTCTTGGAGATTGTCATAACAACCAAAGTGGACCTTCTTGCACATATTTTTCTGGCATTTCTGAAGGGACAAATGGTTATTTTATTGGAGAAAACACTCTTAAGTAGCATTGCTATCTTTGGCACTTTTTTGGTCTCAAGGTAGTTAACTACCTCATCTATAAGAATGCTCCCATATTGCACATTTATTAAGGGGGTATAAATACCCTGGTATAATCTCCTAGGAAATTCAACTTTTGGAGGATTATTTTATTGATGTGGCACTATGTCCAAGGGAGGTAGCAATGACTATTGGTACTATCTTCAAAAGCTCAATCTCTATGGATTATTTATATTATCTTGGCTTGGTCCATGTGGTCCAATTGCACATTTCTCAATTGTACATCGTTTTATTGGATTATTTTATTGTATGGCATGGTCAAGGTGGTCCCATAACTACCTTCTTGTACACATTTCAAGGGCACAAGTGATATGAGGGTTAACTATATTATATTTATAGATCAAGGAGCTTCTTGGAGAGTGCCAATATTATACTTTATGGAGGCAGTGGTTGGACACTATTTTTGAAGCATGTGTCCAAAGGAATGATGACAAATGTCATGCCTACTCATCACAGATCATTTTATTATTCATTTTTCACTTGTCCTTTATGAGCTTGTTAGTAGATAGTATTTATTGATGTTTTCTTAGGAAAGATCTAAGACATCACACATGTATAATATTATTCTATTTTAGGAGGTTTTCAGCTTGGGCTCTATAGAAAGATAAGCTCCTGTTATTGTATGGTTTTGTTGAAGGTTTGTGAAAACACTAGAGACTATTGCTCGAGTTTATTAAAGGTTATTAGAGTTTGAGGCATATGCATGCGGATGTATTTTGCTGAAGACAAATGCTGGAAATTAATTTCATTGAGTGTGTTATGAAGGGCTGAATCCGGGTAACATTGTTCCTTGTTTAGACGAGTTCATTTGTGGCTTACTTCCCTTGTATGTTCTTTGTGCTTGCTGCCATAAATGTCAATGAATATCAGATTGTCATTTTTTTATTTGAATTGGCTGAAATTTACATCACCTACTTGTGAGCAGTGAGCACACCCTTATGCATGTTTGGGAATTTTCCTTCATTAGGTATCTTGAAATTAAATTTCTGTATTTGTGGATAACAAGATAAGAATGTTGTAGCTTGCTTATTACAATTTATAGCTGTACTATCTCCTTATCAGTCAGGGTTATCAGAACCGGACCAAACCGGTTGGAGGGAAAAACCGGTTTGGACCAACCTCCTGAACCATTTTTGGCCAGTTCGGAACTGAAAGCCCCTTAAATGCAACACATTGGGCTTGTTTTGCTTGTTTTTTTTTCTTTTTTTCTTAAATTTTTCTGTTAGATGGCTATTGGCCTATGTTGCACGAAACTTCTAGGAACCCGGCGTTTCGGGACGTAGCCGTACCTGAAACTCTGAAACTCGGCTGAAACTCAAACAAAACTCGACCATCATGTAATCAACTATGAGAGTTAATATAGACTCGGTTTTCCTTCTAAATTGTCATATATGGGTCTTATTCCCTTTTCTCTTGCAAGATAATGTGTTATTCAATTATTTATAATCGTTTTTTATATATATATATATATATTAAACATTGACGTTTTGACGATGTTTGGCTGACGTTTCCTGTGTGGGAGTTGACGTTTCTAAACATACCCGTTTCGGAAACTCCAAAATTTTTCGGCGCTTCGTGCAACCTAGCTATTGGCCTATAGTAGGTTCCTAATATTCAAGCCTATGGCCCTACAAGAAGGACATGGCCCTATTTAAAATTTTAACACTACCATGAAATGACTCAGGATGTTTGAGAGTGGTTCTAAACTCATTGGGTTTCAGATGGAGAAAGTAGAACTTTAGATCACACTTAAAATCTAGCAGACTTAACAGTTTTCAGGATTGGGGGGATGTCATGTACGAGGGTATGGAATTAGTATTTAATCAAGAGCACCAAGCCCTCTATGTACCTTGATGTTAGTGCATTGGTTGTCAAACTCCTCTACCATGATCCTACTAAAAATGTACCCATCACTCAAACGAAATTTTGAATTGTCATGCTAAGCATCTTCTATCTTATTTTAATGCTTAGAGGGTGATATGGATGATGAAGATTCCAATATAGGAAAAGATTTTGATGCTATGTAAGAATTTGTTGTTAGCATGATTTTTTTGGATGCTAGAGGCCATCTAGGGCCTGTTTTTTGATGTATTTTTGGTTTAGAGATGGATTGCACTTGGTGTTTTGTTGGTTATGTGCATCGTTACATGCTAGATAAATGAGAATTTCTTCTTATTTGTGTATAAATGGTTTGGATTCATATGGATGTACATGAATATATCTGTTTTTCTGTAAAATTTAAATATTTTATGTGTTTTTGGTTGACCAGTTTTTTGGTCTGGTTGTTTTCCTGGTTCCTGTCCAGTTCTAACTGGTTCCCGGTCTGGTTCTGATAACGTTGTTAATTACTTGAAGCATTAATTCCACTATCAACCACCATTAAAAAATTATAATACCAATCTCTTCCTTTCTCTGTTAATAAATCTGAAAATAATTATAGTGGGCTGGCACATCGTCGCAAGATAAGATTAGCCAAACAATCTCAACATTAGGGGCACTATGTTTGACATGTACTTCAAGCAAGTTTTCTTTCCATGGTAACTTGTACTTGCTTTAGGTGAGTTGTATTTGAAGCAATCTTTCATTTCAGGGTGACCTGTGTTTAGAACAAGCTCTTATTCTAGAGTGACTGTTGATCAAGACTAGTATAGTTTTTTCACAGTTGATAACTACTTCTAATGATACAATCAGCCTTCTATTAACACTCCAGCCTTCTATTAAGACTCCAATCATTAAGCAGCTATACATCAAAAACTTCAACCATATACTTTCATCAATAGAGCAATAGAGATCACAGTAAGCAGAAAAACAAGACACAAGAGACACCAAAAACTAGGCTCACAGCCAGGGAAAAACCCACAAAGGGAAAACCCAACCAATCTTTCTTAGCGAGAGAAATTCTTTTCATCAATAGTACATCAGAATATTCCAAGAAGATTCCAAAAATCTGACCTCAATATATCCATGTCAAAATCCAGTCAAAGGAGAGAGATGAAAGTCAACTCAGGTCAAAATCAGTCTGCAACAGAAGGGCTGAATTTTGGTCTGAGGTAGCTCAGAACAAGAGGCCGAAATTTGGTCAAATCCACAGTCAAAGTAGCCTCGAAAATTCTCAGTCAAAGCCTCAGTCAAATCTGCAGTCAACCCAAGTCAACAAGCCAGAACAGGAGTGAAACTTCAGTCAAATATGGTCAACGAATATCTGCAATTTTCAGCCTCCTTCAACAGTGAAGATCTCGTTGAAACATAAGTAGACTAGCGCAAGTCAACAAAAGTCAAACAGAAGAATATATGCTGGTTGATACAGGACAAAAAAGTCTCCTTGACTCCTTTGCACATGTGGATGTACCTCTCCATTTTCAGATTGAATTGTGTGATGTGTTGTGTGTCCAAATGAAGTCCAACGAGCCTCTATTTATATCTGGTTTTGGAGGTGTTTTTCCTCACATGTGGGGCTGACTTGGTCAAACTTGAAAATATGAATTTTCTCCATTAATTGCCTATGAAAATACCAACCATAGCTACCCCTTTTTATTCTTGGATACTTCCTTTGTACATTCTCAGTCTCATTTTGTAAAGGATGGAGAGTTTATTTAGAAAGGGATTGATAATTCTTTTGTTCATTCATCCTTCCTTCTTCCATCTCCATACATCTTTGTTCAGTTTTTTATTAACAGATTATTGAGCAAATTTGTGATTGTGTTAGAAGTCGCTTTGATGGTGCTCATGTGACTGTGTCACAGAGTATGGTGTGGATATGATATCTTTAGAGCTTGTAATCACAATCTAAAATGAAGGTGAAACTCTTTTGGCTGCCAATTCTTTTTTGTGGATGAGTGTGATGATCTGATGTGCAATTTTCTATATTGATTGGGCTCTGTTATATCACATTCCCAATCAATTTTCTTATATTTAGTTGACTCCACGCCCATTGGCATGAAGGTATTGGTCCAAAAAAATTAAAAATAGCTAAAAGAAGAATTTATTTGCAGACTTTGAGTGTTCTACTAGCAAATCTGCATAGTGTTAACATAGATCTGAAGTAGATTATTGCAGACATATGAATGGATAACATTGATTTTATATTCTAACACACACACATATATGAAGTTGCATTTGCTGTTTTCAAGCTGTATTATATTGGAGATTCCAGTGAGTAAATTTTAAAAATTTGAAGTCTTTTGCAGAGTATACCTGTAGATTTTTGACTTCATCTCATTGGGTATGCCCTCTCCAAGGCTAGCAAACACTAACTGAAAGAAAGAGGGACTGTGCAAGGTGACATTGGCACTTCCCCTAAGTTCTCATTTGATCCTGTTGGGAGCAAATTCCCCAAAGAAAATTTCTCGTGATAACAAGTCCACAAAGAGATTTCTCTAACCAATCCCATTTTGCGATGATTGTGGATTGCATTAGTTTTCTTGTAACTTTCTTTGATTTTGGTATATTGTTTAGAAGTGCTTTTTCGCAAGTTGATGCTAAGAAATTGATCACCATCATCAAACATGAAGTTGTCCTTATCATTGACCAGATAACTTTGATGAATAGGTATTTGAATTGTGATGACAGATGTTAGTGTAGAGGTTATAGTTATTTTTAACTTAAAAATACCATATTTTATAGATAGATTAATGAGCTTTAATTAAAGGGTTCTTCCAGTTCAGAACAATGATATGTAAAAGTACGACATGAGGTTCATAAATTAACTTGGAACAATTTCTATCGGAACTCAAGCTTTGGAGTCTGTATTTCATACTTTTTTTAGCTGACTCAGGTAGATTCAACATGTTCCTAGAAGACTTGATGAATCTTGTATCTATGCTTTCAACTTGGCCTCTAAATAAGACATAGATAAGTATTTGGATATACATTGTAACCATAGCAATGTTCTTGAAAGATAATCAACAGTATTAACTTTGAATTTTTTTGGGATGTAAACCAACATGTATTATGTGATCGTGGAAGTTGAATTTTAAGTAACTTACATTTATCAAAATGTGCAAACATTTGGTTAGGCATATACATTAAATTGCAATCCTAAATGGCCTCTTTCACACAAAGGTGGTGAAAATAAAATATCGGCTTTGAGCATCAGCAATGATTTATTATGTATTCTTTTTAGGACTCTTATGCTAAAGGAAAAATATTGACAAGTGATAAATTCAAAAGGTAACCTTTCTTTCCAGTGGTATCTTGTTTGTAAGTCATATAAAGGTCTTGATGTCTTTTCCAATACATCTTGGCACAACCTTCTACTCTCAAGTAAAGTGCAATATGAATTTCCTTGTTAATTGTCGATAAGGTGATTCCATACTTACTGATTCACAAGTTGTCAATTTTATAGGAATTGGATATAATGGGTTTCCCAGAGGTTGTTCTGATGACTCTCTTCCTTGGGCTAAGGTTGGTATTGGACTTGCATTTCATTGTTTTTTTCCCATTCTCCGTTCTCAGTTCATTAGCAAGTTTGGAAAGAATCTAAATCTGAACTTCTGCCTTGTTCTAGAAATCTATCACTGGAGATCCATTATTGACAAAGTATCCGTGAGTGAAGTTCTTAACTTTACTATTAAGTTAGCATTTAAATAGAATGTATGCATTAGTTTCTATATTGCTATGTAATACTTAATATTATTATGCATGCAAGTGAATTATAGACTCGATTTTGGCTTTTATTGTTTCCTCGTTGAATATTTATGCCTTTTGAAATAGTTTTGATTAGTCAAATAGTTGCTGAAATTCCATTGCTCCGTTCAATTTGTTATGGTCTTAAAGCAAATTTTGGGAAAACTTGGCTTTGGAGTAAAAGATTCGCAAGAAGTCTTTTTGGATTTTAGTGAAAAGAAGAGTACCACATGATTCATCATGCTAAGAAGATCTTGTAGGTCAGGTTCGGCTCTTTGATTAGCTTCCAAGTGGGTTGGGTGTACATTTTATTACTATTTCCCGATTTTTGTTGCATGAAAATGCCATTTTCCTGGTTTGGAGGATATTTGGAGGCACAAGGGCTTCATGTCATGATAAAATATTTGCAGGGATAAACAAATATATTTCTTATTGTGTCTCTATTTTTTTAGAGTTGTTTAGGTGGATAAGGAATATGCCCTTAGCATGCATTTTGGTGAAGGTACTGGAAAAGTGAGAAAATGGGCAAAAGGCCATTTTGACATGTCAATAACACCTAGAGGAAGGCAAAGTTGGACAATCTGAATGTCTGGGAAGATGTTCATCACAAAATAACTTAGATAACCTTGGCATGTATTTTATAAAGCCCTTTCAGGCTATTTTTCCTAATTAGTTAGTATTGATATAGTTGTGATCATAGAGAATTCTAATGCCAGAATTGAAAACTTGGCAACATGAGAAGGCCATAATAGTCAGGATGGACATTTCCCATTTTCATAGATCCTCATTCTGATGAAAATTAAAGCCTCAATGTGCATTTTGTTGAATTTCTGTGAAGAGATTTCTAAGCTATAAAAGAAGGTTGGAACTGATGAAAATGCTATTTTGATAGGCTTATATCTTCCGCCATTAGGTAGTTTGGGAAAATCTGGCACCGAAGTGTTGTTAGCCATCCTGAAATGTTTTTCTTCCTCTAGTATGACATTTTATATGGTCGGTAAGCATTTATCTGAAGCATTGAAGTCTAATTATCCTGTGTAAAATTGAAAAATTTGGTATTTAGGCACAACAATGACTTCTGAGGTTTAGAGTGAGAAATTAGCAATGTAGGAAGGTCCATGATGTCTCAAAGGATACTCAACATTTTGAATATCTAAATTTGCAGCATCAATGAGCTCTGGGTGTGCATTTTATTGAAGATGGGAGAAACATGGCAAAAAGTAGCTAGGTGCCATTTTCATAGATTTCATAACTTTCATCTAGGAGTATTACCGAAGGTTCTGGAGGTGAATGTTAGTAGACAAATGAAATACTTAACCCATATCACGTCAGATGATATTAATAGTCCATCTACATTTGCTGGTGTGCATTTCACCAAGCTTCATTGGGTTATTTGGGAGTTTTGTCAAAGAAGACAGATTTGGGAATTTATGCATTGTAAAAATATTGAATGATGAAAATTGGAAATATTCTAGTGTGGAAATGTCAAGTAGGTCTTTAACAATGCTCAATATAACTTTCATGTTGATTTGGGGTGAAATTAGATGTGCTCCAGCCACGAAATTTGGTGGGGAGGTTGGGGTGCATGAGATCTCCAATACCCAGAAAGGGTTTGGGCAGATTCTAAACAGATCAGGAGATATTAAAATAATTAATATTTTAAGAAAATAAAATATTAATGTGTATTAATATGAATCTGTGTTAGAATGGTCCAACAGACATGGATCAAGCTAGATCTAATCTTAGCCGTTGATTAGGGACTTAATCTTGGCCGTTGATATGTCAACAGGAAAAGTATAAGAGGAGGCTTGAGGGTCACTTGGAGAAGACACCAGAGTGATCAGTCATTCTATTCTTTAGAGTGGGGTTTGCTAAGAGAGATAGAATCAGTGATCGGGAGAGCAGTTGAGGGGCATTGAGTACAGAGAAACAGAGAAGGTAGAGATTGTGTCGGGAGAGCAGCGTAGTAACCAAGGAGAGTGACGCAGAGCCAACAAGGGTTGACGCAAGGCCACGTAGAGGCAGCCAAATGCTGCGCAGAGCACCAGAGAGGCTAGCGTGTTTGATGCAGAGGCCCAGAAAGCTGACGGTCTCCTAGGGCTGACGCGGGCCTGAGTGAGACAGAGAGGGGCTGACGTAGTCCAGATTGGGCAGACGCTGGGGTTGCAGAGCAGTTTTTTACTGAGAAGCTGCTGGAAGGATTTTCTGGGGTTTTGGCCAGGAGATTTCTCTCAAACTGTGAGGTATCGCTACTAAGGAAATTCTCTGTTGGGTAGGCTAGTTTCGGCACCCAGATTGTACTTTGATATTGCTTAATAAGAAAACCCTTAGATAGCTGCACCGGTTTTCCCGCATTGGGTTTTTCCGGGGACAATGGTCCAAAAATAATGGTGTCATGTGGTGTGTTTGTTCTTGTTTCGTTTAGTTACTGATCTATAATATGTTGAGCATGCACTGGTGTTTATTTTCAGTATTTACTTTGTAAATAACTTGTTAAAGAAAAATAACAAGTAGGTAGGAATAAATCAGAAAAAGTGCATGAAGGTTTTCTAAACTAAGTAAACTTAGAAACTTCAACATGGTATCAGAGCATGATTGCAGATCCTAGGAGGACTAAGAGACATCAGCCGAGCGGAGCAATAGCAGCAGAAAACAACTGTCCCGAGGTGACAGAAGTTGTTTCTAGCAGCGCAGAAGCCAAGAAGTGTGATGCAGAGCTAGCCAAAGCCACGCAGAAGAACCCGAGAGCTGCGCAGAGCCTTAGAGAGGCCAACGGTGCTGACGTAGAGGGCCAGAGGGCTGACGTAGGGCATCCCAGGGCTGACACAGAGTCAACGTGAGGCAGAGAGGGGTTGACGCAGTTCATAGAGAGGTAGTTGCTGGAGTCAAGAAGGCTGCAGAAATATTGCAGAGTGGAGCTGGCAAGGTACTGTAGTCAGAACAATACCTGACAGAACAGGGCCAGAGGAGTTGTTACTGAGGGTTTCTAGCCGAGGAACCTGGATCAGCAATGCAGTTGCATAAGACGATCAGAGTAGGGGGCATCTCGACAAGCGGTAGAAGGATTTCTAGGAGGGAAATTAGGACTTAAAGGGAGTCCAGAAGAGAACTTCCAGACGGGAAGTAGAGACTCAGAGGAGTCGAACAAAGAACTTCCAGGAGGGAAGTAGAGGAACGTCATGGCACCACACAGAGTAAGAGACTAGGATAGACTGGACGAAGCATCGAACTTCGCAGTCTGGAAGGCCATAATCTTATCAGTGCTTGACAGGAATCGTGTCAAGAACTTCGCCTTGAAGGTTATAGCTATCCCAGTCGACCCCAATGATAACGACAAGTACGAAGAGGCGATGGCGAGGGCCAAGTGCATTATCCTTTTGGGGTCAAGGATCATGTGGTACCACATATAGCCGAGAAGGAAACGACAGTTGAGATGTGGGAGGCTCTCAAGAACCTATAGCAACATATTTATGTGCAGAGAAGAATGCTGCTCAAGAACTAGATGAGGTCTTATCAGATGAAGGAGGGTCAATCGATTGACACCTTCCTCGGAGGACTGAATGAGATCCGAGACTAGTTGACTGCTATAGTAGCGACACTGGATCAACAACTTATGGTGAGGACAACCCTGAATGCTGTCTCAAAAGATTGGGAAGTGTTTGTCGAGAGTATCCTGGGTAGAGGGACTCTCCCACCTTGGGACAAGATGTGGGCAGCTCTTCGCTAGGAAGAGATCAGGCGACAGTCGAAGACTGTAATGACCCACTTATAGTAAATTAAAATTTATGAAATTAAATAAAATTAATTAAATTAAAAATTAAAAATTAAATAAATTAAAATTAAATCATTAAAATAAATAAATAAACTTTATTTCAAATTAAGATATTCAAATAAAATAAAATCAGATTTTGTTTATAAAAATCAACACGTATCATAATTGGACACGGAGATGGAGGAAGTCGGTAAATGGAGACTTATAAGAAGGAAGGGACAGTTGGAGGCAGGGGGAGGAGAAACAGGACGAGACACAGAGTTTATCATCAAGAACAATTGAGCCTTGTTTGTTCTGAAGTTCCTGGGCATGGGGGAACAATTTGCATCTATTGAGAAGCATACTGGACTGAGTATCTAGGTTGTACTCGGTTTGGTTGGGTGGTTTCGGTCTTTTGGTAACGGTAGTGATCTGGAGAAGTTCTGAAGCATCTTAATCTGCAGCACACCAGGTAAGTACTTCTCTTCGAATCAATCAATTAGATATACGAAGTTTTGTATAAATTTAGAACAGGTTCATAAGGTTTCATACTCTATTCAGGATAGATGGCTCTTTAAAACTCCTTTACAATCGTTACAATTTCAGTCAATCTTTATAGTTTTAGTAATGGCTCTTTAAATTAGTTCGGATCTTACATTTGGTATCATAGCACGGTTCAAACTCTCGGATCTGTTAGGTCTGTTAAAGATATGGGTGCCTGATTTAAAAATCTCTAAAAACAAAGAATAAAGAGCCAAAATTCTGTGGCAATATATTAAGTAAAATCAGAGTTCACTCGAAAAATATATAGTCCTTAAAGTGAACTCTGTCTAAAAGAAGAGTGCATTATTAATCAAGTTAGCTAAAAATTTGAATAACTAATTCATTGACGACCTTCCCTCATCAGTGAGCTAATTCAAATCCTTGTCTAATGATTCAAAACCATCGGCAACAGCTTCTGAGCATGGGTGCAATATGGTTAGATGACAATCTTCCTTTTTGTCATCCCTATCCTGCTTGGTGTTCACAAGTTGAACAAAACTTATACTTTCTTGACTGTAGAGTTTATCTTCTTGGATTCTTTAGCTTCAATCCGAGCGAACTCCGTAGATGCTATCAGGCTCATTAATATTTGTGGTTACTGCCATCAACACTGCTATATGATCTGGTAACTGCTCATGATTAAAAAAAAAATAAAAAATCAGGATCACCTAATGTGAGAGATCCAAAATATTCTTCACACCAGTGCTCAACATATAAAACAGAAGTGAAATATGAAGCACATCGTATTGCAGTTTTGCCACTAGAAGATAGTCAATCTATTACCAGTAGACCTATGTAAATTTGCGTTGAAAGTAATTCGTTCGCTGTTGCCTTGGCCACCACATTGGACATAATTAAATTTAGGAGAAGAATCCAAGGTGAGGGAGCTGCAGACCTGTGACGAAAGCTTATTCTCTTTTCTTTCGACAAATCATTTGACGTGCTTATTCTTTGTTCCTTCGACAAATCATTTGACGTTTAACTGTTTGAGGTGCCCTGGTTGATAGGGCACATAGGATACTCATTCTAGAATTATTTGGGCAGATTTCTAATATAAACGGAAGGAATTTAGGGGGTAAAAATGCAAGTAATCAACAGGCTCCGGCAACTGGACGCGTTTCCAAAGATCAATGAGGATTTCTACAGCAGGACTCTATCTGGTGGTGTCATTACACTCTTCTCCTCCATTGTGATGGTCCTGCTTTTCTTCTCCGAATTTTATAAATAGCAAGTGGCGTAGTGAGCAGATCAAGAATCAGTATGATGGATTTAGAAAGAGTGAGGGATTAATGGGATTGTTTATGCAGGAATTGGTTAGTATGTTTTGCTTGTGAGTTGTATGGGACCACAGAGGCTTTTGCAGAGGCTTGAATAGTAACCTACTATAGTTAATAGATATTGGAAACAAAGATCAGTAAGGGGTGACCGAATCAGAAACTATGGAAGAGTGGATGAAAATGCAGAAGCATTTCAGAGGGCATAGATGTAAATAAAGAGAAGGAATGGTGATAGATCTCTTCTTGTTGCCATCATCATCAGAGTCGAAATGAAATTTCTCATACAATTTATGGAATATAACAGAGTCTTGGGTGCCAGAGAGTTCCGTTGCACCGTGAGATTGCAAGATCACACGTTAGCTTCAATTACTCGCACCATTTTCCAAGCAATAAGGCAAAGTAGTGAAGGTGGATGCGTTATGTTTTACAGCAATGCGGGCCACCGAAAATTTACTGCGTACGGTGTCAAGTATCCAGCTAACAAACTAAGCGTTGAGCCATGGGGAAATATCATAAAACAACCAGACGCTAATCACCTCCGTAAAATATGCCAGTGTGTTATTATGTAGATGCGCGTACCAAACCTGGATTATCATGGTCGAGGAAATAATTTTATTAAGGTTCAGGTGTCAAATATATGTAAGTAATCACCGTGAATAAGAATGATGCTGACATGTTAGTGTTATAAGCCACATATGATATATTATATCGTAAATATATCATATGATATATATCCAACCATATCTAGCATTAAAATTACGATATCAAAATATGCAATATTTATGTCATATGAAAACCGTGTAGAAGGCGGAAGGGTTGGGCGGAGGTTTGAACCACCGACCTTCCAAAAATTATTATATAAAACATGCCACCTTCGCACTTGTGGCTCCGATGTTGTTGACATGTATTAACTCCGCATTGAATGGACTGTCATAACTCTACTTAAAGGGAGATTACAAGAAGGATGAGATGGTAAAATAGACGGCTTTAATTTAATTCATGACACTACCATGTCCGGAGGTCGAGGCCGAGTTGTGACTTGCAGTTTTACCCCATTCTGAGGTCGAGTTGTGACTTGCGGTTTTACCCCGTTCTTAGGCGGTGTTGTCACGTGCCATTCAAACAGTGCCAAAATCTTAAATTTTATTATTTGTAGGAGATTTCGAGCCAAAATTGTAATGATTTGTGGGCATGGATCAACTATAATGGAAAGTGACTTTATATGTCTTCGAACAAATAGAATATTCTTTCGCAAAGCTGCTCCCGATCTTCAAGTACATATTTCTCTGTTTTTTTTCAATAGCCTTTATGGCACTCGAATGGTCAACATAGTGAACAAAGCCAAAATCACGCTTTGGCTGCCCAGGCTTTGGTTCCAACATGACAACTTTAGTAACTTCACCATGTCGACCAAAAAAGTTCTCTTAGTGGCTCTTTTGTCACATTCTCGGGTAGATTACGCACATAAACAGACTTGACCTCCTCTGATGAGCTACGCTGACTAGTTGCCCATTTAACTGTTATGACCTTGTCATCCAAGGTGAATTTTGAGTGTGTCATGTTTTTCATTGCCTTTTTAGCACAACCTTTATTGTAATACTCAACAAAGGCAAAACCACGATTCCTTGTCGAATCTTTTGGATCCTTTATTAACTCCAAATGTTGAAATCCAGGACCTTGCTCAGAGACTATTTTTGTAAGCTCCTCTTCTTTCAGATTTGATGGAATATTACCCAAAAAAAGGCGATTTTTTGGTTGGGATTCAGATACTCTTAATTTCTTATCCTTGAACTCAACCATTCAATGTCTCAATGGCAAATTAATGAGCAAAATTGCAACCTTTGTTTCAAATTCCGTTTTAAAATAAATATTGACGCTAAACTTTCATTACAAATGCCATATTAATAAAATCAGAATCCACCATAAAATAACAAATACCTTATAGTTAATATTTAGTCGTAACAGTGACTTAATATATATATATATATTATATATATATATATATATATTATATAATACTAAATACAAATAATTTAAACCATCCAATCAGTACCTACAGGCTACAAGTATGATTGAATTTGATACCACAACTATGATGTCTTGAAAGAGGAAGAGTGTAACTGTTCATGGTGGTTTGAAGCTAATTACAAGGATAGTTTCTCAAAGGACGCCAATGTCCATACAATCAGTTCAACAGAAAGAAAATGCTACCCAGAGAACAATTTATACCTCAGATTATATAGTACAAGCATGTGTGGAACTGCATTCTAAACATGGCTTGGCAAACTGCACCCAAAAATATAAGATTTTGAGGAAAGACATAATGGATATTTCCCAGACATACTTGCATGGAAGGGAAGAGGACCTTTGGCATGTAGATTTAGAAGATTTTAAAAATTATCAGTCCATAAAGAAAACATAGCCTATAGTTATAACCACTAGGAAGCATGTCAAACGATATACCGAAAGAAATATTAGGGTTTTGTATTGTATATAAAATTGCAATGCATTGCTATATTTACGTGTGTTATTGAGATAAACTACATATAGAAACCTAAGGATATTGTACCACGAATCTAGTTTCATCCAATGTTGAGAATCTTGATTATTAAATTGTTACGGCAAAAGGCTACAACAGAGATTGCACATGATATCGTTTTATATAGTTTCAAAATTTCAGTTGCATAGTCCATAGGCCCTGATACAGGCCCAAAACACAAATTAGTCTTAACCTTCTGCAAAATTATCCAATGCTTCTTTATAGAATATATCCTATAAAACATGCCTTTATTTTTGAAAATAGTCCTAAAAAAAAATAAGCATAGTGGGTGGTAGCATTCCCAAACCTGTACTTGCTGGTTTAGCTTCCGAACTCACGGGTACCATTTCCTTATAAATTTATGTGTCCTTCTATAGAACTGCTCCTTACGAGTTCGCAGAAGCCCTTGGTTTGAGGTTATTGACTGGTCAACGTTATTTAGTTTAAAGTGTCAAATTCTGGAGAAGGTTGCATTAAGCATTCTGAATTGTCTATTGATATTTTAAGTCCACCAAAAACCCTTTGAATTCTGCAATTTGTGATGTTATCTGATTTTTAATTTCATGGATTATTGCAATAAGTTTAAAGAGGCAATCCTTGTTACAGTGGATGTGTTCTTCATTACTTCTTAAATACTCTGTATTTTTGTCAAATTCTCGAATCCATATGTTGCCTTGTAGAAATAACACCCTCAACAAGTAAAATATACACTGTCAATAGTAACTGCGGCATTCCTTGTACCCCGTGAGCACTAAAAATTAGGAAAAGACAAAAATGGTTGATTTAGACCCTTCTAATGTGAAAGTTAATGGATCTGAGTAGAATTTAAAATTTGCATGAAGGGAGGTGTTTCATATTATATTATATTTCATGAAGAGGAAGAAAAAAAAGGATGATATTGTACCTCTAAACTCTTTGACTAAGCATTCAAGGAATCTTAAATTTCATGAGCAGAAAATGGCCGAGTTGATATGCAAGACGCAGTTATCTACATAGGCAGCACATAAATTAAAACAAAAGTGATACTTTGAGTTGAAAAATTCTAGTGATTTTGATTCAATGCGTGGTAGTTGAAGAGATGAAGATAGTGCTCCTAACATTTCTAGGGAAAGCAGATTATTGTCTCCTGTTAACACTCATAGAATTGAGATTTTACAAAATAGTATTTTGGGGAAAGAATTTCAGAATGTACATTCTGATACTGAAGAATCTCTCATCCCTTCTGTAGAAGCAGTGAAAGAAGACATTAATGATTCCTCAATGTTTGAAGGCAATACTTTGGCAGATGAAGAAACACACTTGGATTTGCAGAACCTATATGTTGAAGCCTTTTACCATGATTCTCAGGACATAGAGAGAGATTTCCTTAAAAGAACACTTCCAATTAAACTAAATGGCTGGTATATCTTGAATAAAGGATAAAGATTGGGGCTTAATGGATAATTTGTTTGAAATATAAAATAATATCGACATAGCAATACAATTGATTCCAATTAGTAGGTTATATGCCTTGTCCTCTGTTATGATAAAGTCTGAGAGCATTGACTTGATGAAAATGATGGGCAAAAAGAGGTATATGGACAAGGGAGGCAAAGCTGCTTCTATAGCAAAGTGAGGCATAAATCTAAAACAACCATGGAAATACATGTTGAATGTTATATTAGTAATATAGACACTAGAGGTACAATGGAAAAGTACGAAGGATCTAGCGAATTGGACTCTTTAGAGGTCATGGCAAGATCCAAATACCACAATAATACCTATGAGCTAGTGAATTTGTAGAACAAATATTAAAGCTAGTACAAGTAGTCATAAGTAATATTATGGAAAAATAAGAAGCAATAAAAGGTCATAAAGCTACATATTCTCTGTTGTAAACAAAAAGATAGGAACTCAATTAAATTTAAGCACAACTTATCATCTTGAAACTGATGGGCAAACAGAAAGGGTAAATCAAGTACTTGAAGTTATGTTGAGGATGTATGTTATGGATCAACAATCGCACTGGGAAAAATATTTATCCTTAGTCGAATTTGCATACAATAACAATTATCACAGTTCAATCAGAATGCCTCCATTTGAAGCATTATATGACAAACCTTGCAGAACACCGTTAAGTTGGGACAAATTAGTAGATCGAGTGATAGTAGGGCTAGAATTAATCCAAGAAATGGAAGAGTAGGTAAAACAAATTAGGCAACGGGTAAAAGAAGCATAAGATAGACAAAAGAGTTATGCTGATGCTCACAGAACTGATAGGAAGTATGAAGTAGGGGATCAGGTTTTCATCCGCATCAAACCGAATAAAAGCACTATTCGATTAGGAAAAGGGACAAAGTTGTTACCTCGATTTATTGGACCATTTAAAGTCATGGAAAGAGTTGGACCTATCGCCTATCGTCTTGCACTGCCACCTTGCTTGCATAAAGTTCATAATGTATTTCATGTATCTGTATTAAGACATTACACAGTGGACCAATCTCATAACCTTCAATGGAAGGAACTGCAGGTATCGGACGAAGGAATCATATCGGTTGAACCATTACGTATACTGGAACGTAGGGTTCGAAAACTCAGGAATCGTCTGGTAGGCCAAGTTAAGGTCCAGTGGGACAAGTATAGTCCTGGATCAGCTACTTGGGAAGATACGAAGATCATATGTCAAAAATACCCCAACTTGTGTCAATTTTGAAGAACTTTAAACCATGTTTTGCATATATTTATTTTACTTTAAATCAGAAACTCAGAACCATATGATTGTATATAAACATGAACTTTTATGACATGATATTCTGTTTAATTCCGCTAGTACATGGATACCAAGACGGAATATGTTATTGATCTTACTCAATTATAGTTATCAGGGTAAAGTTTAAATATTTGAGTAATTTTGCTGCTGATGAAAATTAAGATATTATAATTTTGTTTCATTTATGCATATCAATATGATTGATGAGATAGAAATCAAAGAATGATTACATTTTAATATGAAAGCTAATGACATTGATAGAATATGGCAAAGTATGTTATACTGTAGTTAACATGTATGAATTATACATAAGCTATTTGTTTTTGAATATGTTAATGTACATTTTATAAATGCATGGACAAGTGTTTATGATTGTAGATAATATCAGTTACCAAAATGACCATGTGATGACAGAAACTTCAGAACAACTAAGGCTCAAAGAGATTCCATTATAGGGTATTAACCCTGATTCTACTGGGAGGGGTGGAGGTGTTGCCCACCGTTTATCCTTCGAACATTGGAGTCATGGGAGGACTATGCTAGTCACGCTCCCCTAGACGTGTGATGATGACTGCCGGATGCCTACTAGGGATCAGGTCGGTATAGCCGACACTGTCATCCTTGGAGTTTATGAGTCATTAGGTCAGTATAACTGACACCATGGCATACTCCAGTAGAGGATGGATAGGATGGGAGCGGAAGAGATTAGGAAGGATAGGATGATTATAGAATAGCTGAAAACCAACTGAGGCAAAACATGGATATTATAGTTGTAAAATATTAAAAATATTAAAGAAAACAAATTTAATTTTGTAATATAAAAACCTATATACTCATAATAATCATTAGTATATTTTAGAGACCCTAACTTCGGGACGAAGTTTTTGGAAGGAGGGATGTATGTAATGACCCACTTATAGTAAATTAAAATTTATGAAATTAAATAAAATTAATTAAATTAAAAATTAAAAATTAAATAAATTAAAATTAAATCAGTAAAATAAATAAATAAACTTTATTTCAAATTAAGATATTCAAATAAAATAAAATCAGATTTTGTTTATAAAAATCAGCACGTATCATAATTTGGACACGGAGATGGAGGAAGTCGGTAAATGGAAACTTATAAGAAGGAAAGGACGGTTGGAGGCAGGGGGAGGAGAAACAGGAGGAGACACAAAGTTTATCATCAGGAACAATTGAGCTTTGCTTGTTCTGAAGTTTCTGGGCACGAGGGAACGATTTGCATCTATTGAGAAGCATACTGGACTGAGTATCTAGGTTGTACTCAGTTTGGCTGGGTGGTTTCGGTCTTTTGGTAATGAGAGTGATCTGGAGAAGTTCTGAAGCATCTTCATCCGCAACAGACCAGGTAAGTACTTCTCATCGAATCAATTAATTAGATATACGAAGTTTTGTATAAATTTAGAATAGGTGCATAAGGTTTCATACTCTGTTTAGGATAGATGGCTCTTTAGAACTCCTTTACAATTTATACAGTTTCAGTCAATCTTTATAGTTTCAGTAATGGCTCTTTAAATTCGTTCGGCTCCTACAAAGACAGGTAGCAGTAGCAAAGGGATCAAGGTGAAGCAGGAGGAGGAGGATGTGGCCCTAACATCTGAGGGAATGCAGGAGAAGCGGAAGAAGAAAGATCTTTCCAGGATCAAGTGCTTCCATTGTGGGGAGATAGGTCATTATGCGACCTAGTGCCAAGGAAGAAGAGTAAGGGAGAGTCTTCTGAGACTAAGGCAACGCCAGCGTAGGTAGAGAAGGAAGTTTTGACAGACGGTGATTGTGCCATGAGTGCACATGCACCACTTGAGCAGAAGTGGGGAGACATCGAGCAGTAGTCAGGTGGACTATAGGCGATGAGGGGTGGGATCCTCGAGGTACCCAACCTCTTGGATTAGACCTTGCTACGGGAGCTCCGAAGAGGAGTAGCAAGACTGGCTGAGTCGGGAAGAGACTAATGTGGATGGAGTGGCAGAGAGAGCTACAGTGCAGGAGTCTCGAGACAGCACAGAGCTAGCAGGCTGCAACAATGCGAGAGGCACAAGAGTGTTGTACCAGTGCAGGAATGCACATAGAGGTGTGCAACGGTGTGAGATGCAAGGAGGTGTTGTAGCAGCGTAGAGGTTAGAGAGGGAGCACTTGTCAGCGACAGAGGGAGCTTCAGCATTAGAGGGTGTTTCTAGCCCGACAGGGAGGTCAGTTACTTACTTCTCAGTAACTGAGCTGCAGTGCAGTAGTGGGCAGTGCGATGCAGCGTGATGAGAGGAGGTGCAGTGCGGGTGTAGTGCTGGGAGAAAGGACCAGCAACAACACGGATGTAGAGGGACCTGCCGTATAGATGTAGCAATGGCAGTGGCAGAACCATGGGCAGCAGTACAAGAGGCAGCAGTGCAGAGGATGTTGGGCAGGAAGGCATAACATCAACACAAGTACCGATGCCGGATGATCAGAGTAATACTTAGTGAGGAGTATTGCTAGAGCACAGTCCTCGCTAAGAGGGAGTGTTGATTTGGGGTAGCATCGGATGTGCTCCAACCACAAAATTTGGTGGATATGTTGGGGCACATGAGATCTCCAATACCTAGAAAGGGTTTGGGCAGATTCTAACAGATGAAGAGATATTAAAATAAAATATTAATGTGTATTAATATGAATTTGTGTTAGAATGGTCCAAAAGACATGGATCAAGTCAGATCTAATCTTAGCCGTTGATTAGGGACTTAATTTCGGCCGTTGATATGTCAACAAAAAAAGTATAAGAGGAGGCTTGAGGGTCACTTGGAGAAGACACCAGAGTGATCAGTCATTCTATTCTCTAGAGCAGGGTTTGCTAAGAGAGATAGAATCAGTGATCGAGAGAGCAGATGAGGGGCATTGAGTATAGAGAAACAGAGAAGGCAGAGATTGTGCCGGGAGAGTAGCGCAACAGCCAAGGAGAGTGACACAAAGCCAGTAAAGGCTCATGCAGGGCCACGCAGAGGCAGCCAAGTGCTGCGCAGAGCACCAGAGAGGTCAACGTGTTTGACGTAGAGGCCCAGAAAGCTAATGCAGGGCCTCCTGGGGTTGACGTAGGCGAAGAAAGGTTGATGCAGGGCCAGAGTGAGACAGAGGGGCTGATGCAGTCCAGATTGGGCAGACGCTAGGGTTGCAGAGTAGTTTTGCACTGAGGAGTTGCCGGAAGGATTTTCCGTGGTTTCAGCCAGAAGATTTCTCTCAAACTGTGAGGTATAGCTTCTAAAGAAATTATTTGTTGGGTAGCCCAGTTTTGGCACCTAGATTGTACTCTGATATTGCTTAATAAGAAAACCCTCAGATCGCTGCATTGGTTTTCCCGCATTGGGTTTTTTCGGGGACATTGGTCCAAAAATAATGGTGTCATGTGGTGTGTTTGTTCTTGTTTCTTTTAGTTACTGATTTGTAATATGTTGAGCATGCACCGATGTTTATTTTCAGTATTTACTTTGTAAATAACTTGTTAAAGAAAAATAACAAGTAGGTAGGAATAAATTAGAAAAGGTGCATGAAGGGTTTCTAAACTAAGTAAAATTAGAAACTTCAACATTTCAGAGCTCAATTTACATGCTTGTGCAAATCAAGTGACGTTGTTCCTATTTTTTTTGAAAAATAGTGCAATTTGTTGAAATTCTCAGTTTGGCAGAAGTGTAGCATGCATGTGGTGATCATTCTGAAGGATTTGGTTACTAAGTGTTAGCACTCAAATTCTCATTAGGCATAAAACGTCTTAGGCATAATTGATGAGAACCTAGAGGCAACTACTAGGTGAGCCACACGCTCTCACCTTGGTGCCCATGCCCTTCACTTCAGAGTTAAGGATTCCTAGCCTAGCGAAGTATCTTCGAAAGAATCAACTAAGCCCAATTGTTGTGTTAGTGGTGAAGACTTAGGTTTTAGTTAATTCAAAATTGCAAATCTGTTGTGTGTTATGAACAGGTTTAAATCTTATTTGCTTAGAGACTTGATTCAACTCAACAATGCACCATTAAAGTGAAATACATCAAGGTGATTATGCTCATGAGAAAGTAAATGATTACATAACCTGTAAAAATAATCAGTGGACACTTGAGAATTAGAAGCCTTAATGCGTGTTTTAACTTTTTTGCACGAGAGTTCAACCACGACAATGATAACTTGCTCTAAAGCTGAACAAGAGTGAACAGTAATTATGGCGCAATAACGTGTAAAACATCAAGCGAGAATTGCATACCATGAACATAAGCAATTAGAATTTCATCACCGTGAATTAGCAAATAGTAAATTTGATCTTTGGAATCAATGACACATCTCTTGTATTTGATGAACCATGTAAAAGTAAAACAACAAGTACCAAAGTGAAAGTGTTCTTAAAGAGTGGGCTTGTTCTTGATACAATGCTTAAACTTAGTTCAAGAAAGATTGCATGAGAACCACAAGCAGATCGTGAGAAACATGTTATAATGTGCCACAAGATTAATCCTTAAAGACGAGGAGTGTATTGCAAGTTATGAGCCATCTTTAGGATTAGATTTTAGATTCAAATTAGTCCAATAGCAAATAGATCACAAACCATAAACCATCAATGCTGAACATCTAAAACTAAATTTGAATGGTTGCTTAGCACCTTAACATGTCATCCACCCATAGTCTCGTGAGTTATATGATTAAGCATTTGGAGTGGATTTGCCCTAATAATAATGTTGAATGTGTATTTAGATGGAACTTGAAATCCATAAATCAGAATGTGAGCAAATGAAACATCTATATCAACAAGAGATGAAGGCACATAAGAGTGTTAGTTTGTATAGCTCAGACAGGTTTTCTAGTCTCAAAGTGTGTTTATGAGGCTAAGGAACACATTTTCTCCAATACCCAGAAAATGTTTCAAGAGAAAAGGCCTTGGTTAGATTTATTTAAGTAGTTAATTAATTTTCCTACGTCTAAATTAGGGAAATAACTTAATTTAATCAATATTAATTGGGGTAACTTGATTTTTCTCTAGAGACTTCTGGAAAATTCATTTAAAGGAGTCAAAATGGTCTTAACCATTGATTGAGATCAGATCATGGCCGTTGATTCGTCAAAGAGAGATTATAAGAGGAGATTGATGGGTCATTTGGAGAAAACATGAAGACATAGATTTGTAGTAAGAGAAAGGGTGCAGATGTAGTGCAAAGACACTAGTAGAAGGGTTTCAACAGGTAAAATTGAGGAGAGATTTGCTGGAGGAAATTCTTTGTAGGAATTCATAGTTCCAGGAATTCGCAGTTACAGGAATTCGTAGCTAGAAGAATTTGCAGTTATAAGAATTCACAATCATAGGAATTCACAGTTGTAGGAATTCTTAGTTACATGAATTCACAGTCACATGAATTCGTAGTTACGAGAATTCGCAGTGACAGGAATTCGTAGTTACTAGAAAGTGCAATTGCAGGAAAGTGTGATTGCATGAAAGGGCCAAGTTGTTTTGCAAAGGGATATAGGGTAATTTACCAGATCTATTTGTTCAGAAGTTAAGAAAATTATGAAAGCATTCCCAGTGTCAGTGAAGCAGTTAATGTACTCTTTAATTTGTTGAAGAATAATAATAAAACCCTCATCTACAAATTTGGTTTTCCCTTCAGGGTTTTTCTAAGGACATTTGTCTAAAAATTTCGTGTTCATTATTTGTGTGTGTGTGCATAGTTTTCTCAGTTCTTGTGGTTAATTATTTATTCCGTGAAGATGTAGTAATGTTTTATTCACTGTTTGCCTCAAATATTTTGCAGAAGACAAATAATCTAAATAGATAGGAGAATAATAACTAGTAAAAGCAACAATAATTAAAAATTTCACATGGTATCAGCGCAGATTTGAGGGCAGAAGGAAGGATCAGCCGAGGGCTTTAATCCAGTTCGAAATTCTTCAATTCTTTCTCTAGTTTATTTGAGTTCGCTACGTTTCCATATTTTCCAAAGATGGCTGCAATAGGTTTGGGAGATGAGAATAGGTTGGATGGAGCCTCCAACTTTGGCCTTTGGAAAGCCAGGATGCAATTCCTTTTGAATGAGTATGGAATATAAGAGTATGCAGAAAATGTTATCGTTGTACCAATAGATCCACAACGACTGACTACCTATAAAAAGGAGAATGCCAAAAGAAAGAGGACGATCCTTGATGGAGTAAAGGACCACATTGTTCCACATATCACAGAAAAAGGCACCACGAAGGAGCTGTGGGATGCCATAGTAAAACTGTACTAGAGTCCTTCTAAGAACAGGAAGATAATTCTCAAAGATAGGTTGCGGACCATCAAGTAGTGGAAAGGAGAAGACGTGAATTCCTACCTCACTAGAGTTCGACTTGTCAGAGATGAGTTAACTGCTCTTAGAGACAAGCCTAACGACGATGAATTAATGCATATAATGCTCAATGGGTTTTCCAAGGAATGGAGTATGTTCGTCCAAGTAATTTTTGGGTGAGACAAACTTCTAGATTCGGATCACCTATGGAGTGACTTCACTCAGGAGGAGCTATGGCTCAACTTGGTCAATGGCACCAGTAGCAGTGGCAAGGCATCGAAGGTTGAGAGGGAGGAGGAGAACGTTGCTTTAGTAGGGAAAAGAAAGGTGAAGAAGGGGTTCAACAAGGGACCAAGCTCAAATGGAGAGAAGAAGGATAAGGACCTATCAAAGGTCAAGTACTATGGTAGTAGCTTCAACAAATGCAGATGAGCTCTCCAACAGAATGGAGTAGGAATTTGCATTGATATCTTACTTGTCTAGCTCGATTTCACAGGGTGTCTGGTATGATAGTAGAGCGTCATTTCATATGATAGGAGTTAGAGAGTACTTCTCTAGTTACAAGGAGGATATCCGGTTCCAGATTCAGATGGGGAACAAGTCCAAGTGCAACCCAGTTGTTAGAGGGACTGCTTTATTTTAGAGGGAGAATGGCAAGAAGATACCTATCCATGACGTGTTGCATGTGCTAAGCTTGGGGATGAACTTGATCTCCATATCAGTCCTTCAGGACAAAGGATATGATGTTATCTTTAGAGGGGCGAAGGTGCTGTTGAATCACAAGAATGGACGTCACATATAGCGATTGGGGTGAGGAGGGGAAGACTATACAAACTACAGATGGACACTCCTAAGGCACTAGTTAACAAGAATAGTTTGAGGGATCAGGGGGAGCTATGGCATAGGAGGATGGCCCATATTTATCATGGAGCGCTTAGATTACTTTGTGAAACAATGATAGGTGTTCTGGAGGTGAGCGCAAAGCACGATGATGTATTTTGGGGAAGTTTGTGAAAGCCACTTTTCCAAGGAGTGACAATAGATTGCAAGGGATAGTAGACCTTGTGCATTCAGATATATGTGGGCTGATGTTGACGAAATCTCCAGGGGTATTGTCATGTCCCTTCCTAAATCATTTTGGGACAAGATTTAATTTTGTATTATGGGGCCAATTTTGGAGTTAGTGGACCCCATTCGATGGTATTAGGAGATTAGACTAGGAGAAGATGTTTTGTTTTGTAGTTAAGTTACACATGGGGGCCACCCTCACTAGGGAATTACATACTCCCTAGTTCGATATGCATGGCGGGGGGATAACTTTTGCATGGCGTTAGTTATGTGGGGCCCACAATGGAGGACGAAATGGAGGGAAAAGTCCCCCACGAAAACTATATAAGGAGGGAAACTCTCCTCTTCTTATTCATTCATGAGTGTATATCGACTTTTCCTGGTTGCATGAGCTGCTTAGCCGAGTCACTCGCTGTTTAGCATCAGTGCTTCAGGTGAAGAGCTCACCCTTTCTTCGGGAGACTTCGAGTGCCACCATAGGAAGGTTTCTTTCATTTCTTCAGGAGGAGAATCCCATTGTGATTTCCAGTAGTAGCATGTCGTTCTAGGTGGTGCGTATTTTTGGAGGATGCAGTGAGAGAGGAGGCCGAGTTGTTTTTGGAACTGAGCTGTGGAGTTTTACTGTGAGATTTTCCAGAGGAGAGGCTATGGAGGATTGCCATCCCTTGGGGGAGTTTGGGAGCTGAATGAGCTTCTGGTTTGGCAATGTGACTTTCACACTACTTGGGCCAACGCAGAGGCAGTGTGTGGGAGCTCATTTGGTGGTAGAGTATCAACCCTTGAGGCTAAGCTTTGCCGTGGAAGTTGGAGGAGTTATTCGTGGTGAAGTTTGCTCCCTTTCCAGAGCTTGGAGGAAGACCTTGTGGCCATTTCTTGCAAGCCGTATTTCTTGAGTTGTTTGGAGGGCCTAGTGCATAGAGGAGGTCGAATTTGGGAGGTTGGGTTCAGGCCAAACCCTTTCTGCGTTTTTGTGGGTTTTGGCCAAGGAGCTTGTGGCTGAAGTTTCATCATTTTCTGAGCACTGGAGGCGGGGTTTCTTGCAGCTCCTTTCCAACCAATAGTTGTCGCTAGTGGGAGACAACACAACGCCTTAGAGGAGTAGTTGCTTTCTAACATTTTGAATTATTGTTGACACATGGGTTTTGTCTAGCTTGCCCTTGAGGCAAGCCTAGGTACTTTTTCCACACTATTGTACATTGCTCCATTCATAAATAAAATGGCTCAAATGGTTCTCATTTTTGTTGTGTATTGAGTATATGTTGATCGTTTAATTTTTTTGTGCATAAATCCGATTTGCTTTTGTATATCACTGTTTGTTTAAGTTTGGAACATTATAGTGGTATCAGAGCTTAGATTCTGGCTCAGTCGTGGGGAAAATTTCTGAGTGAAGAAGACCGACAGAATATTATTATATTACTTACAGAAGACAGAGGTACCGGAGCAGGGAAAGGGAGTTGGAGATTACTCTAGACACGGAGGCTCGTGGTAAGATTGTAGTAGTGGAAGATATGGGTGAGCCCAAGAGAAGGGATGAGATGGCCTTCGATAGCCTCTTGAAAACTTTGAGTGATTTGGCAAAGGGGCAGAAGGAGATGTTGCACGAGATCAAAATGCAGAACCGGGAGCGAAGTGCTCATCGGGAGTTCGTAGTTGGAGAGACTTTAGGGGCCTCTCAACAATTCGATCACCTTTCTCCCACTACATAGAGGCCATCCTCGAGTGAGCCAACTCAAGCTACTTTACCCTCTTTTATACCTTTGGCGCAGGGAGAGATTGGTGGAGGTGGGGATCCATTGTTGGTGGGGGAGCATTTCCGGGAGTGACAGTCCATGGGGGCAGACTTCAGAGAGGCTCTGACCTTCAGAGACTTTTGGAAGCTCAAGCAGAACGAGAAGGGGAAAGGCTATGGTACACAGAACTATGAGCTACATAGTTCTATTGGGGAAATGTATTTCCCTACATATGATGGCACTACCAAGTGCACAACACGTGCTTGGGTGGAGATGCTGGATACATACTTCCAGCTGAATCGAATGGCAGAGGTAGAAGCCATCAAGATGTCCACATTGCACTTGGAGGGGTAGGCACACGATTGGTGGTTTCATGGTTTGTCCACTCTGGGGCATGCCAGCGTGACCTCCTATGAGTTTCAGACGAAGAGTAGTGGAGCACTTTGATTGGAAGGATCCAGAGGCTCACTTCAGAGAGCTAACCAACTCCGACAGATAGGGCATTTAGAGCATTATATCTTAGAGTTTTTGAGGGTCTTAGTCATGGTGCCTGATTTGTCGGATGCGAGGAGAGTACACATTTGTGGAGGCATGGACAGAGCCATTGCAAGGACTGGTGAAGTCTCGCAAACCATGTACTCTTCTGGAGGCAGTATCTTGCACTTGGGATTTACAGGGGGCCATCCCCAAGGCTCGAGCTCCATTTCCTGCACGGGCTCCCTACCCTCAGAAGGGAAGTGACACTCGAGCACCCACAACGCAAAGAGCAGCCCAAGGGCGTGGTCAGTTAGATGACGAGATCAGGAGAGACCTCAGGAGAAAGAAGCTATGATTTACATGCCGTGAGCCTTAGGCACCTGGTCATCGGTGCACAATAGGCAAGGCCCATTACATCGGGGTCTTCTTAGATAGTGATCAGGAGGGTGATGAGGAGTTGGAGTTTGGTGGCAGAGACAGTGAGGAGCCAACAGGGAAAGGACCACCACCACCACCTGAGGGAGCAACATCCTTCACACCAGCAGAGGGAGTCCTAGCTTCTTTGTGCGGGATTCCTAAATTCTTGACATTGAGGATCAAAGGTATGTTGCAGGGGTAGCATGTCTCAATCTTGGTAGATAGTGGGGTCACCCACAATTTTATTGATGCTCAGATGGTCTAGAGGAGGGGTGTCACTGCTACAAAGTTTGAGGGGTTTTCAGTTCTCATACCAGGGGACAAGACTATGGAGTGCACTCAATATGTTCTCGCTCTGACAGTGACTACGGGGAACTATTCAATGACAGGCCACTTTTTTGTGTTGGATGTACCAGACACCAATGTAGTGTTGGGTGTTCAATGGTTGTATTCCCTTGGTCGGGTTACCATCAATTGGAAACAGTTGGTGATGGAGTTTACTGGGTTAGATGGCAAGTCGATAGTTCTTAGGGGCATGTATTCGTACCCCCCTCAGATAGTTTCGGCTCACCGGATAGAGGCCTATTTGAGGCATGGAGACATAACATGGGCAGTAGAGGTAAGGATTTCAGAGGCTGGGGGAAAGACCACACCACCACATCCGGACATATAGGTAGTACTAGATAGATAGTCGATAGTTTTTGGAGATATAATGCCGGGGCAACCACTTGACAGAGGATTTGAGCACACTAGAGTTGGAGCTTGTTGTGCAAGCGGTCATAACCACACCCTATAGGCATTCCAAGGCCTATAATGATGAGATCGATAGAGCCATTCGGGAGTTGTTGGCACTGGGTGACATTAGATTGAGTTCTAGTCTGTTTGCTTCTTCGATTGTGCTAGTGAAGCAGAAGCACGAGACTCTTCCCATGTGTATTGATGACAGGGCCCTCAACAAGAAGACGTTGAAAAATAGGTATCCCATTCTGTGCATTGATGAGTTGATGGACGAGCTTAGAGGGACGAAGTACTTCTCTAAGATAGATCTGCAGTGAGGGTATCATCAGATATGGGTGAGAGAGCAGGACATTCCGAAGACAACCGTCAGGTGTCGTTATAAGTATTTCGAGTTCCTGGTCATGCCTTTTGGGTTGACCAATGCACCAACTAGTTTTCAGTCTGAACCATGTGTTCCGAGGCCAACTTGCTTGCTCTTCAAGCAAGGGACTTGATCTTCAAGCAAGGGACTTGATCTTCTAGGGAAAGGGGATGAGGATTGGAGAGTTGAGGTAGAAGGATGAGATCTATGAAGGAGGTTCTCAAATCCCTAAAATCCTTTTGAGAACTTGGATTCCGGAGTAGTCCTTGATAAATAGGCTTTGGTGAAGAATGAGACCACATGAGGCCAAGTGGACCCAACCTAGGTTAGGGGATGGATTTAAGCAACAATGATGTTTTTAACCTGGCCAAGGTGAGGGGAAAGGATCAAACAAGGATTTTCTTCCAAAGATGTCAAGTTGATCCCTACTAGGTTCTAGCCTTGGGAACACTTAGGCAAAAATTGATCCTAGAGCTAGGGCTTGAGGTCTTCGGAGATTCCACCGTTAGAATCACTTCAAATTTGGAGGAGAGCAAGGGGACCCACTAGCGCAGTTGTATCTAGGAGATTTTAGATTTCTTGTGGCTATTTTCTTGGGAAATTGATACCTTAGGTGACCTAGTGAGGCTAGACCTAGGGAGAGGGAAAGCGGGTAAAAAGAGGGTTAAAATGATCACCCTTTTTGTGGGACTAGTGCCTAATTCACTTGGGGATATGGAGTCAAAGATAATAATGAAGAAATATTTAGTATCTTGTTAAGGGAGGCTCCAAAAGTCAACTTTGTCCAATGTTAGAGGAAAGAGAAGAAAAGTGACTTTCAAGCATTTATACTTCATACAAATGGTGCAATCTTATCAAGATACATGATCTCTAGGACATTTCATTCATCTAACAATGGCCCATACAAAGAATAAGCTAAATAGATACATAATTCCACATTTCATGCATGCAACAATTAGCCCTAATTATAGCGAAATTCAAAGTATGCAGCAACAAGAAAAATAACGTTAAATTTGCACTTACAATGTTAGAGAGTATATCCAACCAGTATCACATTTGCAAATAAGAAGCTCCAAGATAGAAATAGCCCAAATCCATACATCAAAATTCATCCATCATCCAAATAGTCCTCCAAGGAAAAAGTGCGAAATTCTCTAAAGATAGAGAGATCCCAAGTCAAGTGATGATAGAAATGAATCCAACTAACTCTTATTTATACACCAATTAGGAGTTCAGTTTAGGTAATGAGCCTACATTAGACCCTAAAAATAAAATAATGTGCAAATGACATAACTTCGGTGACAAGCCCACCAAACTAGCTCACAAATGAAAATATAAGCCTCTCAAGAGGACAAATAGTAATCTCTAGAAGTCGTAGGGCCCTCTAAGAGGCCCGATGGGGTCCATGGATGCCATAATGAAAAATCAGATCCTCAAAAGTAGTGGACAAGGGGTTGGCCCCTTGTAATAACCTGTGGTGCTCCAAATGACTGTGGGGGCACACAAGTGTCCTTATGGGTCTCCAAACAAGTTGAAGATGCTTGTAGGTTGCCCTTAAGGGTTGGGATGACAATGTGGGAGATGCCACAACATCGTAGAAGTCTTGGATCATTTGCCAAGTGAGTGGTGTAGACTTGGGGTCAACAAGGCATGATGGATTAGGCGCATCCTCCTCGTCCAATAGGTAATCCACGAGCAATCTTTGAATGGTTGTGTGGATCCATGAAGTGCAATCTGCTGCTATGGAGGCCCATGGCTCTCAACGCTCACCCTATATGTGCCAATGTAGCCCTCTAGAGGATTAGGATCCCGTATAGGGAGACCAATCCCCAAATGAAAACCATTTGCAATCCTGTGTAAGATCCAATGCGTCCCCTAGGCTTCCAATACAACCAGTCATTAGAAAAATCGAGTGAATGATCTTACCTAATCATGGATCATAGGTGGGGACTTCATAATGGTTCGCCCTTCCATAATGGGCTTTGGGTGTGTCAATGTCTCCTAAACTCCCAATGGGGTTAACCAAGTACCTTATTAGGTGGCTTCTGCTTCTAAAGGGGGTAATATGGTCAAGGTACATCCGTCAAAAGGTGGTGGCATGTGGCAGATAGGTGAATGAGGTAGGGAATGAGAGGGGGCAACCTTGGGTCACATGATGGGGCATAGGGGTAGCTAATAAGAGGGAAGCAATCGTGGTACATGAGGTGCCCCAATTTTGGTTTTTCCACCCTTCTTTATATGCCTTTTTCCATTTTATAATTTTCTTTGATTAACTGCTTGGGGCTCAAGGGGTTAGAGCACGATGTATAATATGTAGGACTGAATTCCCCCCTTTAATGTGGGGTGGTTCATCGCGCACTAAGGGTAGGGACAATCATGGGTTCCTATATGATGAGGGAGGTTTAAACTTCATACAACTTGCTGGAACCAGGGTGATGGCCATGATGATGGGGTAGAGATTCATGTAAATGGATTTTGCCCACGTGCTAAATGTTTTGTCCCAACTATCTTTTGCATTTTCCTGTTGAATGTGGCCATATATGATTTTGGCTTACTTTTTAGCTGCCTAAACCTCTGGGCTTCATTCCAAGCCATGACCCAAGGTGTGTGCAAGGGGAAAGGGTGAGCTAACCCTATGTGGACCCGATGGAGGAATGTGGACTTGGGTGGGAGAAGTGATGGATGGGGTAATAATGAATGGAAAGGGGGTGATGTAAGCGAATAAGGGAGCGGGACTGCACAACCAAAATGAGGGTTTCCCATGAAACACTGTCCCTGAAACCAAGTGGTCAGTGAAAGAGATCCCACGGGACTAGAATCCAAGGTTAAGTCCTAAAAGGGGTCTAGGGGATAGAAGCACAAACCTAGCCCATTCTTTTCGCCGAATCCCCCCATTAATCCATACCCAGAAGTGTCCATGACAAGCAAACTACAAGACTCAATTTCAGAAAGGCATACCTTTAGCTTAGGGAGGCCCATCTTGAAACATACGATGATGGCAGATGGCCGAGGGACCACATGGCTGGCTTAGGTGGCGGAGAAATGGCACATTGAGGTAGTTGATGGCTGTAAGGGGCTGCTGGCTGCCAACTAAGGACCATCTTGGAGAAATTTTTTTTCTCTTAAGAATATTACCCACAAAATGGTGGGTAACATTTGGCTCCAATTAGGACGTGATCTCTCAAAGAAGTGGGCGAAGCTACTCGAACAAGAGGTCACGAGAACTTTAACAATCTCTTGGTTACCACAGACCTGTCACTTGCACATATAATGGATGGAAAAAACACGGGGCAACATACTTTCGTGGCGTCTTATGACTGCACATGCTAATATGTTAAGCCATAAAATCGACAGAAATATAAATATGTTCATATTTTAATCTAAGTGCAGCTAATCTACCATGAGAAATATCATATGATCTTATTTCTAATGAGAAAATGAACATGCAATGCATCCTACCCTAACATGCAGATAGTAAGGTTAGTACTAAGTGTAATCATACAGCTAGTGCAACCAACATATAATCACATCTATGTACATATGTTTGCTAGTACGATTACTCATGCAACAACCCCAAAATCGAATGTGGACATAGACACATGGGGGATGAAGTGTGCGGGAGGTGGGAAAACATGATCTCCATTCGAGGTAGAGAGAGGTCCTAGGAGAAAGGAATTTGGTCATTCCACAGGTCCAGGGCTCTCCTTCTAGGTACAAAATGGAGGAATGAATAATCACTCCCGAGAACTCCTCATCACAATTATTGCTTGTAATATCATGCCTTGAGGATGTCACATGGTTGTGATGAGAGGGGAATGAAGGGTTAGAGAAAGAAAGAACGCAACAGGAGGTCGCGGGGTGATCACAATCCTGAGGATGGGTCAAAGGGGATAAAGTATATTCAATGAAGGGTTCTTCCTTGACACCATATTGAAAAAGGTGAAAAGGGGCATGGTCACTGGAGGTGATATCAAAAGAGACGAGGGAATTACTTGAGGAAGACTCAAGGTGATGAACAAGAGAGAGGCAAATGGGAGAGCGAAGTGTCATATTCGATGGGATTTCCTTCCCCACAATTTAAAGGCTCAAGTGATTTAAATACATAGTCATGAAGTGGGTTGGTGGGAGCCTTATTGCTTTCCTCATCAAAGATTGGGCTTTCGTTAAAAGGAGGATCAATCATTTCCAATTGTCCACCTTCATGCAAGGGAAAATAATAATTCTCGTTCCCTAAGGTATCGATGGGTATGTCATCGCAAGTAATGTTCAGGATAAAGGAAAAACCAATCTTAATCTCATCTTCCTTGTTGGTATCATAAATGGGAGCACAATCAAACTGGGGCCCAACAATCTCCCATTTCTCGTTTTTAATGTGGAAATAAGAATAACAAATGGGCATCTTGGAGAAGAATAACAAATGAGCAAGGGTGCAATGATAGCATGGGGTTTGACACTAGCGTAAGTTTCAACAGTGGCTGAGGAGATTTGTCAGAGATATCTCTTCACAGTGTTTTCTAGTTTATGAGAAATAGAAGGAGGCTGGATTATTTTAGTAAAGGGAGGAAAAATAAGTAGTGCGAGTTGCTATTTTAATAGTGTGAGTTGCGAGAGGACCAATTTGTGTTGCCAGTTGCCTGAGTGATTTGCTGGAAGCAGGAAAGAGGGGAGACAACCCAACAGGTACACTGGCTACATGGCATTGGTGAGTCAAATCGTGGATAGTGAGCCTTCTAGCTATCAGGAGGCCGCACAACAACAGGTGTGGTGGGATGCTATGATTAAGGAGTATACCTCGATCATATAGAATGATGTGAGGTGGTGCCTAGACCGACAAATAGGGTGGTGCGATCACGCTGGATCTACAAGATGAAGCACAATGCAAATGGTAGCATTGAGAAATACAAGGCGATGTTTGTGGCCAAGGGGTTCTCTCAGAGAGAGGGAATAGATTACGAGGAAACATTTGCTTTTGTGGCTAGGTATACTTCTATTAGGGCCATGCTCTCACTTGCAGTGCAAATGGGATGGTAGATCTATCAGATGGATATCAAGATGACGTTCCTTAATGGTGAGTTGGAAGAGGATGTGTACATTGAACAACCATAATTCTTTGTAGCGCACAACAGTGAGACCCATGTGTGTAGATTGAAGAGGGCTTTATATTGGCTCAAGTAGGCTTGCAGGGTGTGGTATGAGAACATTGACAAATACTTGCAGGGGATGGGCTTCGTGAAGAGTGAGGTAGATGCAAACCTCTACTATTGGATGGTTGGGGTTGAGGTACTCATTCTCATTCTATATGTCGACGTCTTGTTGTTGATAGGTTCATTGGGGCTCATAGAAGATTACAAGATGAACCTTGCAGTGGAGTTCAAGATGAAGGATTTGGGGTTAATGCACTACTTTCTAGGCATGGACATGTGGCAGACATATCATGAGATTTTCCTTGGGCAAGGGAAATACTGCATCGAGATCATGATAAGATTTGGGATGGAAGATTGCAGAGCAAGGTCTACACCACTGATAACTAATTGGAGGAAGGTAGATGCATCTAAGGAGAAGGATGTGGATCTCACATTATACAGGTAGTTAGTTGGCTCTCTTATATATTTGGTCAACACCATGCTAGATATATCCTTTGCAGTAAACTGTCTGAGTCAGTTCATGGTTGAACGAAAGAGGGGCACTAGACAATAGCTAAGCATGTGTTGCGTTATTTGTGAGGTATAATTGAGTATGGGATCAAATATACTTGAGGTGATGGTGTGAACTTGATGGGCTATACTGATGCGAACTGCGCAGGTAGTACAATGGATAGAAAGAGCACTTCATGGTGTTGCTTCAACATGGGTTCGAGAGTTGGCTCTTGGTACAATAGGAAGCAAAAGTCCATCGCACTGAGCTCTATAGATGCATAGTATACAACAACAAGCATGGCAACATGAGAGGCCATTTGGCTTTGGAAGTTGTTAGTAGCCTTGTTTGATTAGAAGGTGGATATGACCATGATACACTACAACAATTATGACCGTGATACACTACAACAATTAGAGTTGCATAAGGTTATCTGAGAATCCGGGGTTTCATGACAAGTCCAAGGATATATACATCATATATCATTTCAGCAGGGATTGTGTACAACGTGGGACAATCCAGCTACAATATGTGCCTATAGATCAACAGGTAGCAGACATGTTGACGAAGGCCTTGGGGAAGGTGAGATTCATCTTTTCTAAAGATAAGTTGGGTGTTATGTAGGACACCTTCCTCAGTAAGAGGAAGTGTTATTTTAGGTAGCTCAGATAGGTGTTCTAGTGTTAGGAGGAGGTACCTCAACTTGGCGAGACCTGGAAGGAGGTGAAAGAATATGAGTTTTAGTGACCACCTTTGGTAGATCAATGCCTTAATCTTTGGGAGAATGAATTCTATGATGAATATGAGTAGGATTTCTTGGTTCCCAGTAAAGGAGGCCTCAAGATCACTTCGCTTGCCTTCTAGGTCAAGAAGAAGCAGCCTTGCAGCTTTATACTTCAATGTGCAAAAGGAATGGCTTATCAAGGTCAAATTCTTTGATAGAATTACCCCTAGGAGATTTCGCTCATATTACATGGCCGATACCTTGAGAGATGCTATAATAGAGACAAATTCCACAAATTTAAGCAGTGAATGAATGCAACAATTAGCCCTAGAACAACAAAAATCCCAGTCCAACGTTTATGAGAAAATTAAACAAGAATAACATTAAAAAACATGTACTTACATGTAATAGAGTATATCCAACCATTCACAATTCACAATAGAGAAGCTCCAAGAGAAGAAATACCAATATACACACATCAGAACTCATCCATAAAGCTCCAATTCGTCCTTTAGAAAAAGTGTGAAAATTTCAAGAGAGATAAAAGATCCAAACCAAAGTGATGATGAGCAAATGAGCTCATCTCACCTGTATTTATACACAACTTAGGGGTTCGAATTAGCCTCCTTGGCCTACATAAACCCCAAAAATAAAATAATGTTCTAATAATTTAACTTTTGGTGATAAGCCCACCGAACTAGCTCATAAATGAATAATTAAGCCTCTCAAGAGGGCAAATAATAATCTATGCATGTTGTAGGGCCCTCTAAGAGGCCTAATGTGGTCTATGGGTGCTACAATGAAGAATAGGGCCCTCAAAAGTAGTGGACAAGGGGTTGGTCCCTTGTAATAGTCTGTGGTGCTCCAAATGACATGTGGGGGCACACAAGTGTCCTCATGGGTCATCAAACAAATCGAAGATGCCTGTGCATCACTTGGAAGGGCTAGGATGATGGTGTAGGTGGTGCCACATCATTGTGCAAGTCCTGGATCATCTGCCAAGTGTATGGTGTAGATCTAGGGCCAACTAGGCATGATGGATCAGGTGCATTCTCCTCGTCCAATAAGTGAACCACGAGCAATCTCTAAATGGTTGTGGGGATCCATGGAGTGCAATCTACTGCTATGAAGGCCCAAAGCTCTCGACGCTCACCCTACATGTGCCAATGTGGCTCTCTTGAGGATTAGGACCCCGTATAGGGAGACCAAATCCATGATGGAAACCATTTGCAATCCTGAATAAGATCCAACGCATCCCCTAGCCTTCCAATACAACAAATCATTAAAGAAATCGAGTAAATGAGCTTACCTAATCATGGAACATAGGTAGGGACTTCATAATGGCCTACCTTTCCATAATGGGCTTTGGGATGTGTGCCAATGTCTCGTAAACTCCAAATGGGGTTAACCAATAATCCTATTAGGTGGTTTCCACTTCTAAAGGGAATAATATAGTCAAGGTACATCTTTTTAAATGTAGTATTATGAGACAGATAGGTGAATGAAGTAGGGAATGATAAGTGGCAACCTTGGGTCACATGCTCATTTACAAGGCTAGCTAATAAGACGAAGCCCACACTTGGGTTTAAAATGTGTAGAAGAGAGAAATCGTGGTGTTGAGCTAATTTATTAACACAAATTAACACAAGTATTCATTATCAATCCAGGTTTGTAAAACTTGGAGGCATGTCCACAATGTATGGATATCAGATGTAGCCAAGCTTAGAAGATAAAATATAAGGAATTAAGGAAGTGCATATTACAAATATAAATCTATTTAAACAATTTCTAATTCACTTCTGCAACGTATGTGAGATGAAGTGGCTCCTAACTTAAGAGATCCATTTGTGTTATTCTTCTACAATATCGCTTAATGAATAGAAATAAAAAATATTAATTAACAACAACTCAAAATGCATGAATAACAATGAAGGAGACTCCTAACTTAAGAGATCTTTAGTATTTTTCATCACAATTCACTTATCATTATGCTATTGTTAGAAAACTGAAATTGCATAAAACTGCTTAAACACACTAAAGACGAATTCTAGTTTTGATCCATTAATTCAACAGAAGGATGATTTAACTTGAACCCTTTGTTGTCCCTTCTTATCAAAGTGATAAACAAACTAAGATTCATCAGCAGTATAAATCATTACTCATCAATTCAAGCAAATAAATCTGAAACGAAACAACTAAATAATTCTGAAGCAACTAGTACATGAAAATTAAGCTAGTTTAACAATGAAGTGTACTTAGCTTGGAGTGGGGGCTTTCCACCTTTTCTTTGCACACTTGAGGATGCTATTAACTACTGAAACTTCAGTCACTCATCCACACCAATGAACAACAAAATGGAAGTAGAATAAGTTCTTCAAATTAACTCTAAATATTCAAATGTCTCAGCATTAAGTTAGACAAAAACTACATACATAAGCCTTCAAAGTTTTGGCTTTTTAAATAGAAGATCATGAAAGAAACTGATATAAAGTCTATCTAACAACTTTATCTATTCATATCCATCTATCCAAGTCGAATCCATCCAATTTATCACTAAAAATATGGACAATCCCATGAAATCACAAAACTGCCCTATTTCCTAGGGATTTTCTAGATGACTGGTCCTGTTTGACTAGCTTTGATCGGGAAATTTAGCTTGTTTTGACCAAACAAATTGGAGTTAGTTCAGTCCTAGTTCCCAAGTTTTCCATACATGTATCCAGCTCGAGCCCAGGTGTCCTGCAAGTATGACATCCATATAGCTATTACGAGAATTTCTGATTCTGTCCAAAATTTTTACTTGAAATTCAATTTTCATAAAAACTTCTTGAAATTGCAAAAGTAAAATTAAATATCTGAATAAAATACATCAAAATGAGGTGGATGTGATGGAAAATGGATGGATAATATAAGAGTTAAATAAGTTTCCTTAAGCAAAAATGGACCAAAATTGAGGGCCAACACGTGATACATGAGTTGCCCCAACCTTGATTTTTCCACCCTTCTTTATATGCCTTTTGCCTTTTTATGAATTTTTTTGTTTAACTGCTCGGGGCTCAAGAGCGTAGAGCATGATGTATAAGATATAACATTGAATTTCCCCTTTTAAGATGGGGCGGTTCATTGTCCACTGGGGGTTGGGACAATCATAGGTTCCTATGTGAAGGAGAAGGCTCATAGAACCTGTAGGAACCAGGGTGATGGCCATGATGATGGGGTAGGGCTCATGTATTGGCTCTTGCCCATGTGCTAAATGTATTTTGTCCCGACCATCTTTTACATTTTGTGGTACATTTTGCTATTGAATGTGGCCATATATGCTTTTATCTTTATTTTCAACTGCATCAACCTCCGAGTTTAATTCTATGCCATGATCCAAGGTGTGGGCAAGGGGAAGGGGCGAGCTAATCCTATGTGGACCTTGTTACCCAACACTTTGTGGGTGATATCCCTAGGGGAAATTTTTTTCCATGATGAGGCTCAACCAGTAGCTAGCAGCCCCTTGATGCCTTCTACTAGCTCGTTGTGCCATTTCTCTGCCACTTGAGCCAGCCGTGTGGTCCCTCACCCACCTGTATTGATCGTGTGTTTGAAGGCTGACCTCCCAAATCTAAAGTTATGTCTTGTTATTTGGTAATTGACTATCGGGTTTACTTATCATGGATACTTTTGGGTGTGGATTAATGGGGGGATTTGGCGGAAAGAGTGGGCTTAGTTTGTGCTTTTGTCTCCTTGATCTCTTTTGGTTGTTACCCTTGGATCTTACTCCCGTGGGATCTCCTTTATTGACCATTTGGTTCTCGGGTGGTACTACTTGGGAAACCCTGACCTTGGGAGCGTGGTTCCACTCCTTTACCCGCACATATTACTCACTTTCCACTCACTATGCCCCCATTCATTATTTTTCCCACCTAGGTCCACATTCCCATTCAAGGTCCACATAGGGCTAGCCTCCCTATCCCCTTGCCCCCACCTTGGGTCAGGCTTAGAATGATGCCCTAGAGGTTGAAGTAATTAAAAGAAAAAAGTGAAAAGCATAATTAGCCACATTTAACGGGAAATTGTACCACAAAATGTAAAATATGGTCGAGACAAAAATAATTAGCACATGGGCAAAAGCCGTTACATGAGCTCTACCCCAATCCATGGCCATCACCCTGGTTCCATAGGCCCTAGATGAGCCTGCTCTATCATTCAGGAACCCATGAATGTCCCGACCCCTGGAGGGCAATGAACCGCCCTGCCTAAAAGGGGGTAATCACGACTCTATCTTACACATCATGCTCTTGCCCTTTGAACTGAAAGCAATTAATTAAAGAAAATTCATAAAAGGGAAAAGGTATATGAAGAAGGGTGGAAAAATCAAGGTCGGGGCACTTCATGTATCACGATTGCTCCCTCCTATACATTATATACCCAGGTGCAGGCTTCTTCTTATCGAACTACACCTATGCACCACTATGTGGCCCAGTATTGCTCCTCTCATTCCCTATTCCATTCCATTTATTTATCACTTGCCACTCCCATTAGAGGGATGTAGCTTGGACCTACTATCCCCTTTAAGGGCTGAAATCACCTAATAAGGTACATGGCTAACCCCCTTTAGAGCTTGGAGACATTAACACATGACAAAGGCCACTACAGAAGGGTATGCCATTATGAAGTGCCCACATGTTATCCACGTTTTGTAAGCTTTTTACCCAATTATTTTAATGACTGGTTGTACTGGAAGCTTAGGGGACGCATTGGATCTTATGCAAGATTACAGGTGGTTTCCATTTGGGTTTGGTTTCCCTATATGGGATCCTAACTCCCAGAGGTCTACATTGGCACATGTAGGATGTGCATAGAGATCCATGGGCTTCCACAACAGTAGACAACACTCCGCAGATCTTCATGGATGCTCAGAGATTATTAGCGATCCACTTTTGGGATTATGATGATATGGTTGGTCCATTATGCTCAGCGGGCCCCCACAGGAGCCCCACACTCTTGACAGGTGTCCCAGGACTTGTATGATGTCATGGCAACAATCATTCCACCACGTGGACCCTTGCGGAGGATCTCCGATTCATATGGAGAATCATGGGGTCATCTATGTGCCCTCACACCCAATGGGAGGACCACAGGTCTACTATTTGGAGAAGAAGGGGCCACTCCCTTGTTCGTCATAATTTGAGGAATTTATTCCTCAATATGGCATTTCAGGATATTCTTGAGCCTTTGGAGGGCCCTACAACATGCACATATATTATTTGGCACCTTGTGAGGCTTATTTTTACACATATGAGTTAGTTTGGTGGGCCTATCACCAATAAGGGTTTTGTTTGTGTTAATTTCTGGTAGCATCGGATGTGCTCTAAGTCTCAAATTTTGCAGGGAGGTTTGGGGACATGTATTCCAATGAACCCAGAAAACGTCTTGGGAAATTCCACCCAGAAATGGTTGTATTAAAATAATTAATTATTTTTAGAAGGACCCTAAGTCTAAACTTAGGAAAATGAAATAATTAAAGAGTATTAATATAAACTATGGGTGTAAGTTCTAAAAGAAAACGAGGATCAAACATAAATGATCTTAGCTGTTGATTAGCTTCTAATCTGGGCCATTGAATGTCAACAAGGAGATTATTTAGGGAGGCTTGAGGGTCACTTGTTTAAAACACACACAAGGAGTTCAAAAGTTCAATTTTTTGAAGAAGAGCAGAGGAGCTGCTAGGAGAATTTTGATAGTGACTTGTTGCAGTGAGGGGCAAGGATAGTTGCGTGGGAGTATCTTCTCCAGGACCTAGGATACGCAGTAGAGAGGGAGAGAGACACCAGGAGGAGGCTGCGGAAACATAGGAGGGGTTGACGCTGTGCTAGAAGGGCCCACGCAAAGCTTGACGCTGAGCTAAGAGGGCTCATGCAGACGCTGTGCAGTGTTCAATGCGAAAGTCCGAGTTTGCTGAGGGAGCTGACATTTCTGAGCTAGGAGGGCTGGAAACCACTCCAAAGGGCAAACGTTTCCCAACTGGGTTAACGCAGAGCCTTTTGAGGCTAACGTAGGACCTGCGAAGGGCTGCGCAGAGATAGCTGGGGACAGTTGGTTCAGCTGCCGAAACAACCAGGAATTATCGGGTAGAGTGAGGTAATCTCACTAAGTTTTTCTACCAGTTTATATTCTCTGTAATTGGATTGTCGGAAGGGCATCCATAGTTGTATTCAGAAACGACTGCTTAATAATATAAAACCCTTAAGAGCTGCTGCACCGTTTTCCCACATTGGGTTTTTCCGGGGACATTTGTCTAAAAAATACTGTCACTTGTGTATCTTTCTCTATTGTTTTGTTCTTGTTTTGGGCAAATTAATTAATTAAGTGAAGGCTGAAGTTGTAATAGCTTCGATATTTGTTGTAGGAAACAATAAATAATTTGTTTCAGTAATTAACAAATAGGAGAAGTTTAATTAGTTGCTGTAGTAGTAGATTCGGGTGGGATTCTCGAATTTTCACAATTTGCACATTATTTTATTATTAGGGGCTAATGTAGGCCCATAGGCTAATTCAAACTCCTTAGGAGGCTATATATTGATGTTAGATACATTCGTTTGTATCATCACTGGACTTGGGATCTCTCTAATCATAGAGATTTTTTGCACTTTTTCCTTGGTGGATATTTTTGGAGATGGTTGAATTTTGGTGTAAGGATTTGGGTTATTTTTCTTGTCCTGGAGCTTTATTGAGCAAACGAAATGTTGGTTGGATATACTCTATAACGTTGTAAGTAAAGTTTGATGCTATTATTCTTGTTGCTACATACTTCTAAAATTAGGGCTAGTTGCCGCATTATCAAAATGTGGAATTGAGCATGTTTTCGCTAATTTAATGTATGGGCCAATGTTATATGAATGAAATGTCCTATAGATTTATTTATCTCGAGAAGCTTGCATCATTTGCTTTGAAGTATAAATGCTTGAACGTCACTTTTCTTTTCTTTCTCTCAACATTGGAAAAGTTGACTTTCTGGGCCTCCTTGATCAGGAAACTAAGTTCTTACTCATCATTTTCCTTGACTCCATATCCCCAAGTGAACTAGGCACTGATCCCTCAAAAAGGGTGATCATTTCAACCCTCATTTAACCATATTCCCCTTTTTCCCCGAGTCTAGCCCCTTTACGTTACTAGGGCATCAATTTCCCGGGAACTGACCCAAGCAAAAAAAATCGATCTCCTATAGGCTACTGCGGTGGTGGGTTCCCTTCCTCTCCTCCAAATTTGAGGTAATTCTAATTGTGGAACCTCCAGGAATCTCAAGGCCTAGCTTCAAGATCAAATTGTGCCTAGGCATCCCCAAGGCTAAACCTCAATAGGATCAATTCAACCTTTTGAAGAAGGTATTATTGTTTGGTCCTTTCCCCTCACCTTGTCCAAGATAGGAACATCGTTGGTTGCTACATTCCATCCCCAAACCTGGGCTGGGTCCACTTGGCCCTGTGTGGTCTCACTTCTCGATAAAGACTATTTGTCAAGGACCTTTTGGGAATCCAAGTTTCCCAAGGATTATAGGAATTGAGAAACTTGTTCATAAGCCTATCCTATCTCCCTCAACCCTCCAATCCTCACCCCTTATCCCTGGTGGACCAAGTCCCTTACTTAAAGAGCAAGGAAGCTCCATTCTTCACTCCATCCTTTGGAAAGGGTTTTCAGGGTTACTTCTCACCTATCCATTGACATATATTTTACAAGTGAATCCCTACACTACTGAGACTCCTCCCATCGGTGAAAGTCTGTAAAGAGAAGGGAGACTTAGCTATGGTGATAATAGGCTAAGCCTCCACAATTGCCCTTAACCTAGTAGTTCTCCTCTTAGGAAGCCCTTTAAGTCCGTTGCTGGTTTGAATGGTAACATTTTTGGCGCTGTTGCCAGGGATGAGACATGTGTTTTGTTCGCCGTACGACATATTGACATATCATTATTGGCGACTCCATTGGAGGAACGACATCCTAGTTCCTCATTAAACTTCAAGGTCAATGCTTGTAAAGTGAAGCAAGCATTTGGGAGGGCATTTTAATTCACCTTGGCGATTCCATTTTCACATTATATCCAAGATCATGAAGAATGGTTGAGGAAAGTATCCACGACATTAGTCTCAAAGAAGAAGAAGACCCATGGGACAGATTAGAGTCGTGGTTTGAGCTTCGTGATCATCTGATAAAGAACGGTCACTTCATACTCATTGTTTATGACCAAAGTAGGTCAAACCTCGAAAGTACAAGGAAGGAGTATGAAGAAGGGCCCACACATTATCTCTTCTTGGAGCTTGCCTATTGTACTGGTGCATTTAATTCCTTGTCTTATAAAATTAGGGAAAATACTACTCATTACCAGATAAGGATTTAGATGACCAAGATGACCAAGATGATGAGGATGATGAGCAAATACCAATTATGGAATTGGGTGTGAATGACAATGAAGTGAAAGACATCTCCTCTAAAGATAACGAAGAGTTGGACCCTGAAAGCCTCCAAATCACACAAGAAAGAATGGATGAATATGGTGGGACATGCAGGGAGGTGGTAAGGGAATATAATTCTAATGAAGTTTTCTCTTGCTTATATGATGAAGAAATTAAGCTTCATAAGATGAAATGTGAATATAAGGAGAACCCTACTAATGCTCTCCTCCTAGAAACATACTACCAAAATCATGTAACAAATACCTTAGCTATTGTTCTTCAAGAGATGAGAGAACAAGAGAGGTCCCGCTTGTCAACCAACCAAGATGAAGATGACCTTGAGAATCTCGGTTATAAGCATGAAGATGAGTCCTCGTTGGGGCTAGAAGATAGGTAGGATGATTTTGAGGACACCTATGTTGGGAAGAATGAATTTATTGAGACCGACCCTACCTTTCTCAAGGATATTACTCTTGATGAATCCTCTTTTGAAAACCTTGAGAGAGATGACCCCATTAGCCCCTTGAAAAATGATATTGAAGATTATTTCCACATTGAAAGGGAGAAATGGGAAATTGTTGGTCCTCAATTTGATTATGCTCCCATTTATGACATCGACAAGGAGGATGAGGATATGATTGGTCTTCCTTTCCCCTCAGCCGCTATTCATGATGACATACCCATTGATACCCTTGGGAAGGAGAATTATTATTTTCCCTTGCATAAAGAAGGACAACCTATGATGGAAGTGATTGACTCTCCTTTTAATGAAAGCCCAATGTTCGACTCTCCTTTTGATGAAGACCCAATCTTTAATATTTACAATGAGGAAAGCAACAAGGTTCTTACCAACTCACCTTATGATTATGTATTCAAATGAGTTGAGGCTTTGGGTTGTGGGGAAGGAAAGCCTGTTGAATATGACACTCCGCCCTCCTCTTTTCCTTTCCCTCTTGTTCATCACCTTGAGTCTTCCTCAAGTACGTCCCTCATCCCTTTTGGTATCACCTCGAGTGACCATGCCCCTTTTCCCTTTTTTGAATATGGTGTCGAGGAGGAACCCTTCATTGAATGCGCCTTATCCCCTTTGACCCATCCTCAGGATTGTGATCACTCTGCGAACTCCACTCCCCACTGTGACCATCACATTGAGAGACCTATTTGTTGCATTCCTTCTTTCCCTCACCCTTCGTTTCCCTCTCATCACAACCATGTGACATCCTCAAAGCATGATATTATAAGCAGTGATTGTGATGAGTTCTCGAGAATAATCGTTCATTCCTCCATTTTGTACCTAAAAGGGGACCCCTGGACCTCTAGAATGACCAGCTTTATTTCTCCACGGACCTCCTTCTACCTCGAATGGAGATCATATTTTCTGCTTCCCACTTGCCTTATCTGCCATGTGACTATGTCCACATTCGATTTGGGGGTTGCTACATGAGTAACCATACTGACAGGCATATGTATATGGATGTGATGATATGTTGGTTGCACTGGTTTTATGATTACACTTAGTATTAACATTACTATATGCATGTTAGGGTATGTGATGGTATTTTGGTTGCACTGGTTTTATGGTTACACTTAGTATTAACATTACTATATGCATGTTAGGGTAGGATGCATTGCATGATGATTTTTGCATTAGAACTAACCGCATTTGATGTTTCTCATGATAGATTAGATTGCATTAAAAAAAATAAAAAATAAAAATAAATAAATAAATAAATTTGCATATTTAATTGGTTTATGGGCTAACATTAAGCATGGGTGATCATCAGACATCGTGAAAAACATGCTGACTCATGGCTTTGATCTTTGACGTGTAGATGAAAGGTCTACGGTAACCAAGAGATTGCTGGAGTTCTCATGACCTCTCATTCGAGCAGTCTCGCCCACTTCTTCGAGAGATCACGTCCCAATTGGAGCCAGATGTTACCCACCACTTTGTGGGTGATATCCCCAGGAGAAATTTATTTCCATGATGAGCCTCAACTGGTAGCCAGTAGTCCCTTGATGCCTTCTACTAACTCGTTGTGCCATTTCTCTGCCACTTGAGCTAGCCATGTGGTCCCTCACCCACCCGTATTGATCGTACGTTTGAAGGTGGGCCTCCAGAATCTAAAGGTATGTTTTGTCATTTGGTAATTGAGCATCGGGTTTACTTATCATGGATACTTTTGGGTGTGGATTAATGGGGGGATTTGGCAGAAAGAGTGGGCTTGGTTTGTGCTTTTGTCTCGTTGATCTCTTTTGGTTGTTACTCTTGGATCTTACTCCTGTGGGATCTCCTTTATTGACCATTTGGTTCTAGGGTGGTACTACATGGGAAACCTCAACCTTTGGTGCGAGATCCTGCTCTACTCGTACATATTACTCCCTTTCCACTCACTATGCTCCATTCATCATTTCTCCCACCTGGGTCTACATTCCCATTATGGGTCCACATAGGGCTAGCTTCCCTATCCCCTTGCCCCCACCTTGGGTTAGGCCTATAATGATGCCCCAGACGTTGAAGCAACTAAAAGAAAAAGTGAAAATTATAATTGGCCACATTTAATAGGAAATTGTACCACAAAATGCAAAAGATGTTTGGGGCAAAATAATTAGCACGTGGGCAAAAGCCATTACATGAGCTCTACCCCAATCCATGCCCATCACCCTGGTTCCATAGGCCTTAGATGAGCTTGCTCTATCATTCAGGAACCCATGATTGTTCGAACCCTTGGAGGGCAATGAACCGCCCTGCCTAAAAGGGGGTAATCACCGTTATATCTTACACATCATGCTCTTGCCCTTTGAGCCTCGAGCAGTTAATTAAAAAATATTCATAAAAAGCAAAAGGTATATGAAGGGTGGAAAAATCAAGGCCGGGGTAGTTCATGTACCACGATTGCTCCCTCCTATACATTAGATATCAAGGTGTGGGCTTCCTCTTATCTAGCTACCCCTATGCCCCACTATGTGGCCCAAGATTTCTCCACTCATTCACTATTCCATTCTACTTATTTGTCACTTGCCCCCCCCATTAGAGGGATGTACCTTGGACATACTTTCCCTTTTAAGGGCTGAAAGCACATAATAAGGTATATGGTTAACCCCCTTTGGAGCTTGTAGACACTAGCACATGCCAAAGCGCACTACAGAAGGGCATGCCATTATGAAGTGCCCACGTGTTATCCATGATTTGTAAGCTTTTTACCTGATTATTTTAATGATTGGTTGTACTGAAAACCTAGGGGACGCATTGGATCTTATGCAGGATTACTAGTGGTTTCCATTTGGGTTTGATTTCCCTATATGGGATTCTAACTCCCAGAGGTCTACATTGGTACATCTAGGGTGTGCGTAGAGATCCATGGGCCTCCACAGCAGCAGACAATACTCCACGGATCTTCATGGATGCTCAGAGAGTACTAGTGATCCACTTTTGGAATGATGGTGATATGGTTGGTCCATTATGCCTAGCAGGCCCCCACAGGAGCCCCACACTCTTGACATGTGTCCTAGGACTTGTACGATGTCATGGAAACATTCATTCCACCACTTGGACCCTTGCTGAGGATCTCCGATTCATATGGTGACTCGTGGGGTCATCTATGTGCCCTCATACCCAATGGGAGCACCACAGGTCCACTATTTGGAGAACAAGGGGCCACCCCCTTGTTCGTCATACTTTGAGGAATTTATTCCTCAATATGGCACTTTAGGATATAATTGAGCCTTTGGAGGGCCCTACAACATGCACATATTATTATGTGGCACCTTGTGAGGCTTATTTTTACACATGAGTTAGTTTGGTGGGCTTGTCACCAATAAGTGTTTTATTTGCACATTATCTTATCATTAGGGGCTAATGTAGGCCCATAGGCTAATTCAAACTCTGGAGGCTATATATTGATGTTAGATACATTCATTTGTATCATCACTGGACTTGGGATCTCTCTAATCATAGAGAATTTTCACACTTTTTCCTTGGTGGATATTTTTGGAGATGGATGAATTTTGATGTATAGATTTTCGCTATTTCTCTTGTCTTGGATCTTTATTGAGCAAACGAAATGCTGCTTGGATATACTCTATAACCTTGTAAGTAAAGTTGGATGCTCTTATTCTTGTTGTTGCATATTGCTAAAATTGGGGCTAGTTGCTACATTATCAAAATGTGGAGTTGAGCATGTTTTTGCTAATTTAATGTATGGGCCAATGTTATATGAATGAAATGTCCTAGAGATTTATTTATCTCGAGAAGCTTGCATCATTTGCTTTGAAGTATAAATGCTTGATGGTCACTTTTCTTTTCTTTCTCTCAACATTGGACGAAGTTGACTTTCTAAGCTTCCTTGATCAAGAAACGAAGTTCTTACTCATCATTATCCTTGACTCCATATCCCCAAGTGAACTAGGCACTGATCCCTCAAAAAGGGTGATCATTTCAACCCTCTTTTAACCATTTTCCCCCTTTTCCCCGAGTCTAGCCCCATTAGGTCACCTAGGGCATCAAATTCTCTAGAATTGAACCAAGGAAAAAATTCGATCTCTGATAGGCTACTGCCCTAGTGTGTCCCCTCCCACTCCTCCAAATTTGAGGCAATTCTAACAGTGGAATCTCCTGGAATATCAAGCCCTAGCTTCAGAATCGAATTGTGCCTAGGCATCTCAAAGGCTAGACTTCAATAGGATCAATTCAACCTTTTGAAGAAAGTCTTTTTGTTTGGTCCTTTCCCCTCGCCTTTTCTAGGATAGGAACATCGTCGGTTGCTACATTCCATCCCCGAACCTATGATGGGTCCAGTTGGCCCCATGTGGTCCCACTTCTCAATAAAGACTATTTGTCAAGGACCATTTGGGAATCCAAGTTTCCCAAGGATTATAGGGATTGAGAAACTTGTTCAGAAGCCTATCATGTCTCCCTCAATCCTCTAATCCTCACCCCTTATCCCTGGTGGGCCAAGTCCCTTGGTTAAAGAGCAAGCAAGTTCCATTCTTCACTCCATCCTTGGGAAAGGATTTTAAGGGTCAATTCTCACCTGTCCATTGACATATACTCTACAAGTGAATCCCTACACTACCTGGACTCCTCCCATCGGTGAAATTCCGTAAAGAGCAGGGAGACTTAGCTGTGGTGATAGTGGGCTAAGCCTCCACAGTTACCCTTAACCTAGTTGTTGCCTTCTTAGGAACCCCTTTAGGTCCCCTGTTGGGTTGAGTGGTAACAAACCGAATCGAGCAATGTGGACCCAGGTGGGAGAAATGATGAATGAGGTAATAATGAATGGAAAGAGGGTAATATAAGCGGATAAGGGAGTGGGACCCCGCAACCAAAATGAAGGTCTCTCGTGAAATACCATCCTTGGGACCAAATAGTCAGTAAAAGAGATCCCACAGGATTAGAATCCAAGGTTAATTCCTAAAAGGTGTCTAGGGGACAAAGAACAGACCTAGCCCATTCTTTCTGCCGAATCCTCCCCCTTTAATCCATGTCCAGAAGGGCCCATGATAAGCAAACTACAATACTCAATTTCCAAATGACAAGGCATACCTTTATATTCGGGAGCCCCACCTTCAAAAGTACGATCATGGAAGATGGGTGAGGGACCACATGGCTGGCTCAAGTGGTGGAAAAAATGGTACAATAAGCTTGCTGGTGGCTACAAGGGGCTACTGGTTGCCGGTTGAGGACCATCGTGGATAAAAAATTTCTTCTAGGGATATTACCCACAAAATAGTGTGTAATATCTTGCTCCAACTAGTACATGATCTCTCGAAGAAGCAGGCGAAGCTACTCGAATGGGAGGTCATGAGAACTCCAACAATCTCTTGGTTACCATAGACCTTTTACCTACATATATAATAAATGGAAAAACACGGGGCAACATGCTTTCACGACATCTCGTGATCGCACATGTTAATATGTTAGGCCATAAAATCAACAAAAAATAAAATATGCATCTATCTATCATGAGAAAAATCATATGATGTTATTTCTAATGCAAAAATCAACATGCAATGCATCCTACTTTACCATGCATATGATGCAATGTCAAACCTCGGGGTAGTACTCCTTTAGGAGTTGCCCATTCATGGGAAGACGAATGGCTTCTTCGTTCGGAGTTTCTAAATGATGAGTTCCTTCCTGCCACTTCACTTATCTTGAACGAACCTATCCAAAGGTTATCCCACTTCTTGTGCATACTAGGTTTTTCTCTTCTTTTATCTCGCAAGAGCACTAGGTCACCAGGTTTGAAGGTTTTGTGACAACTATATTTGAAACCGACTTTCATTTTATCATGACTACGACCAATCTAGTCAAAAGCTTTCCTTCTATTTTCGTCGCTTTCAATTAGTTGATGGATCAGAGTGTATGGCATTTTGTTGTTCGGGGAAATTTTACAGGCATTCGAGGATGGGCAACTGCATCTGAATGAGCAACTTGGCCTCAGAACCATAAACCTATTAGAATGGGCTAAAACTAGTGGAAGCCTTCACAGTTGTTTGGTCAGCCCATAGGGCGTACTTTGTTGATTTTTGTGGCATCGGATGTGTTCTGGCCATGACGTTTTGTGGAGAGGCTAGAATACATGTATTCTCCAAAACCCATAAATCGTTTTTTGAAATTCCACCTAGAGACAACTTAATTAAAACAAGTAACTTTTTTTAATTGTTTCTAAGTCTAAACATAGGAAATTTGGTTAATTAAAGGGTATTAATTAAGTCATGGTGAAAATCTTCTAGAAGAAGATATGGATTGATTTCTAGTTAATCTTAGCCATCGATTATGTTTTAATCTTGTTTGTTGGTGCTCCAAGAAAATATTATAAGAAGAAGTCGATGGGTAGATGGAGAACACACTAGGGTAGATACTCAGTTGCTCAAGTAGATCGATTTTCTTAGTGGCTGAAGTTCGACAAGAGAAAATCAAGTCAGAGAGTGAGTTGCAGATGGGAGAGAGAGGGCATCAGCATAGTCTGAGAGTGCAAGACAAATCTGGAGGGGACAACATAGAGGAGGGTTGCAAATCATTAGCGCTGAGGGTTGACACATGGCTTACGCAGTCACTGCGCAGAGGGTGATGTAGAAAGGTTAGCAAAAGGGAAGGACGTCCTCTTCGGGGTCAAAAAAACGTTGTGGAGTGTGAGAAATTCACCAGTAAATTTCTCTGCGTGATTCTTCCTCTATTTTGTTTATCCGTGTCTTGAAGATTAATAAAAGAAACCCTCATTTGCTGCACTGGTTTTCCCACATTGGGTTTTTCTAGGACAATTGTCCAAAAATAACTGTGCCACTGTGGTTATATATGTGTTAGTATTTTCCTTGTATTTACTTTCCTCATAATTTTATTTGTGAAGGCTGTAGTGTATGTACTTTGGTATTTTCCATAGAAAATTGCAAATAATTTGTTTAAGTTATTTAACAAATAGAAGAAATATTATTAGTTACTACAGTAGGATTCAGGATCACCGAATTTTCACATGGTATCAGAGTACTGGTAAAGCAGGAAGAGCTCATTTGCAGATGGAAGAAGGATTTCGAAAGGCACATCATAGGCAGCAGTTCGAAACCCAGAGACGCTGCACAATCCATTTGCTATAGGGGCAATTTTTTCGTGGAAAAATGATTCTTTGAGTGAGTTGACAGAGAATAAAATTTTCCGGATCGAGATTTGTCAGAAGTAGAGGGAGAAGCGCAACAATTTCCACGCAGAGCAAGACGTGTATTTTTGCATCTGCGAATTTAGTGTTGGGAAGGAAAATAACACAAAAAATTATGGATGATCAAGTAGCCTCAGAATTATCTTCCAGATTGGAAGATGAGTTTGCCTGTCTGTCAGGAATGGCCTTCGCGGGTGTCTGGTATATTGATAGCGGAGCTTCAACTCACATGACTGGTGTAAGGGAATATTTCTTGAGCTATCAAGAGGAGAAATTGGATTTCCAGATAAGTATGGGCAACATAACTAAGTGTACTCCAATAGGGAGAGGCACCATAGATTTTCAGACGGAAGCAGGAACTGGTACTAGCGCCATGAATGTACTACACGTGCTAGGATTGGGTATGAACCTAATTTCAGTGTCCCAATTGCAGGACAAGGGATACGATGTATACTTTGTTGGAAGGAAAGTATATGTTAAGCATTACCTAGAAGAAGGTGAGAGAGATTGGAGCTCGAAACAATAGGCTATATAGATTGCAAATCGATTCTCCAATGGCACTGATAGGCAATGATAACAACAGTAGGCGCTGAATGAACTATGGCACAAGAGGATGGGGCGCTTGGACCATGGGGCACTTAGGATGCTCAGAGAGACTGTAATAGGAGTTCCAACTCTTAGCACCGAGCACGATGATCTATGTTGAGGATGTGTACTTGGAAAGTACGCAAAATAAGAGTTTCCTAGAAATGACAACAGAGCCAATGGCATGTTGGGATTGATACACTCACATATTTGAGGCCCTATGTCCACCAAAGCTCTTAGCAGTGGTGAGTATTTTGTCACCAGTATTGATAACCATTCCAGAAAAACCTGGATCTACTTCTTAAAGACCAAGGATGAGGTCTTTGATCGGTTTCAAGAGTTCAAGGCTCTCGTAGAAAACATGATAGGGAAAAAGATCAAGGTACTATGTTTAGATAATGGTGGAGAATACACGGATAAAGACTTCACAAATTTATGCACAAAGGAAGGTATCAAAAGAGAGTGGACAACTGCCTACAATCCACAACATAATGGAGTAGCAGAACGAAAAAATAGAACTATAGTCGGGGCAGGAAAGGCCATGTTGTATGATCAGGATCTGCCTAGATTCCTATGGGCAAAAGCATGCAACACAACAGTGTACATTCAAAACAGGACACCTCATAGAGCTTTGGGGAAGAAAACGCTAGAGGGAGTCTTCACCGGGAAGAAACCTGAGGTAAGTCACTTGACTATATTTGGGAGTGTGGCCTATCGTCACATTCCAAATGAGAAATGCAGTAAGCTGGATCAGACTGTTGAAAACGGGTATCTTGTAGGATATAGCGAGACCTCAAAGGCATACGTAATCTACGTTCCTGGTAGCAGGAAGATTGTAGTGAGGTGAGATGTAACGTTCATGGAAGACTGAGCTTTCAGAAGATCTTGACAGATGCCTGCAAGGGATCAGTCATCAAGTGTTCCCTTAGTCCAGCAGCAACAGGAGGACAATCACAACATTCGAGTACAGTGACTAGTACCAACATCTCTTCAGTAGTAGGAGATCCAAGAAGTTCTCAGCAGATAGAGCTGTAGGTACAGGTTGAGGAACAAATTGAACCTCCCACTACCAGTGGTAGGATCAGTAAGGAAGTGCGTCAGACCTTGAAGGATGCAAAATAGTTTGTCGGAGCTCCTAGAAACGACAAGAGGCAGTGCAGGCAACCTGATAGATACTAGGACTTGGTGGCTTAGGTTGTAGAACCCTCCAGTTTTCAGCCATGGTAGAAGAGTACAGTTCTATCATGAAAAATGATGTTTGGGAGGTGGTGCCTAGACCAAAGGATAGATCAGTTGTGGGTTCCAGGTGGATCTACAAGATCAAGTATGTTGCAGATGGCAGTGTAGAGAAGTATAAGGCTAGATTCGTTGCGAAGGGGTATGCACAAAAGGAAGGAATAAAGTATGAGGAGACCTTTGCCCCAAGTGCCAGATATAACTCTATCAGATCCGTCATATCCCTAACAGCACAGATGGGATGGGAAATTCCCTAGATGGACGTCAAGGCAACATCCTTGAACGGGGTGATAGAAGAAGAGGTGTACATAGAGTAGCCCGAAGGCTTTGAAACTCATTAGAAGTGCACTCATGTATGTAGATTGAGGAAAGCCCTGAATGGGCTCCAGCAGACGCCTAGGGCGTGGTATGGTTGGATTGACAGTTACTTGCAGCAGTTGGGATTGATCAAGAGTGATGCAGATCCCAATCTCTACTATCTGATGGTGGAGAATGAGCCTCTCATTCTGGTTTTATATGTAGTTGATTTGTTTTAGACAGGATCATCGAGGCTCATAGAGGACTGCAAAAGGAACTTTGCAGCTGAATTTGATATGAAGAATATGGGGTTGATGCACTCTTTTTTGGGGTTGGAAGTATGGCAGGAGAATGGGGAAATCTTCCTTGGGCCAGGAAGATATGCTACCGAAATTCTGAAGAGATTCAAAATGCAGGATTGCAAACCCATGGCAACACCCACAATTACCAACTAGAAAAAAATAGATGCCTCAGGGGAAAGGGAAGTCAGCCCCACCTTGTATAGATAGCTAATTGGATCACTCATGTATCTGGTCAACACCATGCTAGACATTTGTTTCGCTATCAATACCCTTAGTCTATTCATGGCAGAACCGAAAAGGGCACATTGGGCAACAACTAGGCACATTCTCAAATATGTGCGTGGAACAATCAGACTTAGGTTGAAATATACTCGAGGAGATGACGTCAGGTTGATTGGATTCACAAATGCAGATTGGGTAGGTAGTTTAGTGGACAGGAAAAGTACCTTCGGGTACTACTTCAGCGTTGGATTAGGGATGATCTCTTGGTGCAGTAGGAAGCAGAAGTCAGTAGCACTGAGCTCAGCAGAAGCAGAATATATGGCGACCAACAGGGCTACGTGCGAAGCCATATGGCTTAGGAAATTGCCGATGAGTTTGTTCAAGAAGAAAATGGGAGCGACCAATGTTTACTGTGATAATCAGAGTTGCATAAAACTCTTTGAGAATCCAGTATTTCATGATAGGTCAAAGCACATTGATATCAGATGTCATTTCATCAGAGATTGTGTACAACGTGGGGTAGTCCAGTTGTATCGGGTAGCATACATACTCATAAAAGCTCTAGGGATAGCTAAGTTCATCCAGTTTAGAGAACAGATGGGTATGGTGGAGAATTTGTTTCAATAGATTCTCAACAGCAAAAGTTGAGAGGGAGTTGCACTAGTTGACAGTAGTTTAGCAGGGTCAACAACAACACAGATGCAACACATATCAAAGTTGCGCAGTTGTTGGTGGGCAGCAACAAATAGACATCAACAATGCGACAAGAGATGGTGCAGAGATAGGATGTTGCTTTAGTAGATAGCAGCACTAGAACACATTCCATGCTAAGAGGGAGTGTTGATGTTTGTAGCAGCGAATGTGTTCTAGCCACAAAATTTTTTGGAGGGGCTAGAATACATGTATTCTCCAAAACCCAGAAATCGTTTCTAGAAATTCCACTTAGAGACGACTTAATTAAGATAATTAACTCTTTTTTAATGGTTCCTAAGTCTAAACTTAGGAAATTTGGTTAATTAAAGGGTATTAATTAAGTCATGGTGCGAATCTTCTAGAAGAAGACATAGATTGATTTCTAGTTAATCTTAGCCATCGATTATGTTTTAATCTTGGTCGTTGGTGTTCCAACAGAAGATTATAAGAAGTCATCGATGAGTAGATGGAGAACACACTAGGGCAGATACTCAGTGGCTCAAGTGGATCGATTTTCTTAGTGGTTGAAGTCTGACAAGAGAAATTCGAGTCAGAGAGTGAGTTGTAGGTGGGAGAGAGAGGGCATCAACATAGTACTGAGAGTGCAGGATAAATCTAGAGGGGGCAGGATGCAAATCATCAACACAGAGAGTTGGCGCAGGTCCTGCGCAGAGGGTGACGCAGAAAGGCCAACAAAAGGGCATGAGGTCCTCTTCGGAGTCAGAAAAACGCTGTGGAGTGTGAGAAATTCACTAGTAAATTTCTCTCTGTGATTCTTCCTCTATTCTGTCTATTCGTCTTTTGTGCATAAATTATTGTTGAAGATTAATAAAAGAAACCCTCATCTGTTGCACCGATTTTCCCACATTGGGTTTTTCTAGGGACAATTGTCCAAAAATAACTCTCATTGTGGTTATATATGGGCTAGTATTTTCCTTGTATTTACTTTCCATAGAATTTTATTTGTGAAGGCTGCAATGTATATATTTTGATATTTGCCATAGAAAATTGCAAATAATTTGTTTAAGTAATTTAACAAATAGAAGGAATATTATCAGTTACTGTAGTAGGATTTAGGATCATCGAATTTTCACATACTTGATATTGCTGTCCCACCCCCCTTTTATTATCACCAATGGTTCTTTTGATAATTTTTATGAGTTTCTTGTTACTAGACTCAGCATGCCCATTTCCTTGAGGGTAGTAGTTGGAGGAATGTGATGAGATTATGTCGTATGTGTTACACAAGGATGTCAGAGCCATGGAATCAAAATCTTTAGTGTTATCAGTGACAATCTTGGCAGGACTGCCAAACTTAGTAATATTTTTATCCTTAAGGAAATCCATAACCGCTTGGTCAGTTGCGTTCTTAGTTGGTATCACCTCAACCCACTTGGTGAAGTAGTCAGATGATGTAAGGATCCATCTATGCCCATTGCTAGAATTGTCCTTGAATTCACCAATAAAATCTAAGCCCCATTGTTGGAAAGGTGTGTCGATGGCAACAATTTTCAATGGCATAACTGCAAGGTGTTGCTTTCCAGCAAATAGTTGGTAGGGTTGGCATCGTTTTACAAATTTAAGGGTGTCAACGAAGATGGTGGGCCAGTAATAAGTTGCTCTCAAAATCTTATGAGTGGTGGTTCACGTAGAATAATGTCCACCAGAGAAACCAACATGGAATTCGTTCATCAACTTTTCAGATTCTTCCTTGCTAACTCATCGAAGGATTACCCCATCGGGACTCATCCATCTAAGGCCATCTTGGGTCAAGTAGAACTTTGATGCTTTTAGCCTCAAAGCCCGTCCCTTGTGATCAACGAGGTGGGGAGGGGCAAACATATTGCACAAATAATAAACGATGTCTGTGTACAAGTGATCGTTTTCAAGCTTAGCAGATGTAGTGCATAATTTCTCCTCCTTTCCTTCTTTAATGGCTTGACTATTACTTTCAGTAAGCATCTTAGCGAATCCTTGTCCCTTGATCACTTTTTTAGGGCAAATATCAAGGTCGTATGCTTGGATTTTGGATACCCATTTGCCCCTAAATCCGAGATAATCAAATTGTGACAACACATCCTTCATAGCATGGGTAAGGGACATATGCATATATTTTGTTGTACCCTACATAGGCTCTAAAGAACTTAAGGGACTTGACAAGAGCATAAGCTTGCTTTTCAGTGATGGTGTATCTCGTCTCAGCATCTTTGAGGGGCTTGCTCATGAATGCCACTGGTCTTTCCTCTCCTTCCACATCCTTTTGCACGAGGATACCAACTATAGTGTCTTTGGATGCGAAGGAATATATTATAAAGTCCTTGGTGTAGTCGAGGCTGATTAGGATAGGGGCATAAGCAATTCTCTATTTAATTTCTTCAAAGACCTTGTTTGTGGTTTGGTTCCACAAGTAAGGAGTATCTTTCTTTAGGAGGTCATTCATAGGATTGATAATTTCAGTAAAATTTGGCACAAATCTCCTCATGAAGTTTATTTTGCCGAAAAAGGATCGTAAGGCACTTTGATCTCTAGGAGGAGGAATGCCTTTGATGGCTTGCACAAGTAAGGATTATCTTTCTTTAGGAGGTCATTCATAGGATTGATAATTTTAGTAAAATTTGGCACAAATCTCCTCATGAAGTTTATTTTGCCGAAAAAGGATCGTAAGGCACTTTGATCTCTGGGAGGAGGAATGCCTTTGATGGCTTGAATTCTTTCAGGGTCAATACTAATCCCATCCTTAGAAGCCACATGCCCTAAAAGTTTACCCTTGTCAACATCAAATATAGATTTCTTAGGGTTCAAGGAGATGCTATATTGCCTACATTTCTCAAATACCTTTCTCGAGTGTTTGCAATGATCATGTCTCTGCTTAGAGGCGACAATCAAATCGCCTTGGTAGATCTCCATGATCTTTCCAATGAGGTCTCTAAAGGAAGAATCCATGGCCCTTTGGAAAGTGGATCCAACATTGAGGAGACCAAATGGCATCCTAAGGTACATGTATGTTCTCCATGGTATGGTGAAGGTAGTTTCCAAGTGATCCTCTTCCTTTAAAATGACTTGGTTATACCCCAAAAAACCGTGAAGGAATGACATCATTTGGGAACTTGTTATTCTTTGCAAGAGATTTCCCATATTGTCTTTTAGACACACACGATTGAGATCCCTGAAGTTAATGCACATCCCAATATTGCCAATAATTTTACGGGTGATTACAGGGTTGGAGATCCAGGATGAATGTCATATGCGGGCTATTATCCCTGCATCAACCATGCTTTGGAGCTCTTCCTTGACCAAAGGTGCAAACTTGGGGTTTTTTCTTCTCAATTTTTGCTTAATGGGCTTGGCACCTTCCTTGAAAGGAATAGTATGCTGGATAACCTCAGGGCTATAGGATTTCAGATCGTCATAAGACCAAGCAAACACATCCTTGAATTTCGTCAATAATTTCTTGCGCTCCTCCCTGTCTTCTTTAGACAAATTCTTCTCGATTTTTACTATTTGAGGAGAGGTTTCAGATCCAAGGTTGAGATCCAATGTATTAGGTGATTGTTGGTCATCCTTTTTAGTGGCAGTAACGTTGTCCCTATCAAAGTGTTGCTCATTTATTATGTCTTTACCTTTTCTATCGAGATCATCATGGTCCTGAAGGAAGTTGGCTATATCTTGATCATCTTGAAATACATGCCACTGTTCTTCATAATTAGGGATGGAGGGTCGATGGATTGTGTCAATTATACACTTTCCTCTTTTAGCAACATCACTGAGAATGATTAAGGACATGGATGCAACTATGGCTAGGGCATTGGCCATGTCATTAAGACATCGATCTAGGGCCAAGAATTGTAGCTCTTTGAACCCCACGATCATGATAGTGATTCTTTCCTTGTAGGGTTTCAATATTTCATCCTTTGTTTTGAAAGCCCCACTTATTTGTGAGATGACAAGGTCAGAATCTCCAATTATGATTAATTGTTGGATCTCCCTTGAACAGGCCGCCTCAAGTCCTAGTAGGAGGGTCTCATATTCAACTATGTTATTGGTGCATGCAAATTGGAGTCTTAAAGAGAATAATAAGTGCTCCTCAGAAGGGATATGATGATAATGCTGACCCTTGATCCAGTCTTAGAGTGAGCCCCATCAAAATACATAGCCCATCGCCCAGGGAGACGGGTAGTCTTGACATGCTCACCTTTGAAAATTCTCCATTCTCCAAGTTTATTATCTTCTTCTTCCAAGTCATTATCAGATTCTTGAGAGGTGGCAATCATTGGGGCAGAGAATTCCTGCCTAGGGATGGATACATAGGAAATTTCTTTCCACGAGAGGTATGTTGATTTTGGGTAGCATCAGATGTGCTCTGGCCATGAAATTTGGTGGAGAGGCTAAGGCACATGAGATCTCCAAGACCCAAAAATCGTTTGGAGATATTCCACTTGAATGAAGAGATATTAAAATAATTAATATTTTTAATGCGTCCCTAAGTCGAAACTTAGGAAAATAAAAATATTGATGTGTATTAATAAAAAATGGGTGAGAAAGTGCTAAGTGATGATGATCAAGCCAGACCTAATTATAGCCGTTGATTAGGGATTTAATCTCAGCTGTTGAATCATCAACACAAAAAGTATAAGAGGAGGCTTGAGGGTCAGTTGGAGATACCCCAAGAGAGATCAAGAATTCGATTTTCTGGGGCTAGGTTTGCTGAGGAAATCGGGTTAGTGATCAGTTGTAGTGAGGGGCAATTTAGCAAGGGATTTCTATCGAAGGCTGAAGAATACATAGCAGAGAGGCAGTGAAGTTCCGGGAGAGATAGCGCAAGCCCTAGAAGCGCTGACGCAGAGGTTGAAGGAGCCAGTGCAGAGGACCTCAGAGGCAGCGCTAGGAGATTCTGTGGGGCAGACTGGGAGCTGATCAACAGATCTTGAGCCAGGAGAGGGTGATGCAGTTCCGGAGCAGTGCTTGGAGCAACTTTTGCTTTCTAGCACAAGGAACAGTTAGAGTCACTGTGGGGTTGATCATCTGGTCGCCGATTTGCCAAAATATCTGTCTCCAGATTGAGGTGCTACTGCCAAGGATATTCTCTGAAGGGTGAGCCATTTCTGGCACCCTAGTTGTATTCCGAAATCTGCTTAATAATAAAACAGTCTATATGCCGCATCGGTTTTCCCGAATTGGGTTTTTCCGTGGATGATTGTCCAAAAATAACGGTGTCCCTTGTATGATTGTCTTAGTTTATTTTAGTGCATGATCTGTATATATGTGAAGGCTGCATTTGTTCTTACTTCAATGTTTATGCAATTAAATAACTTGTTAATGTAAAGAACAAGTAGGAGATAGTAAACTAGACATTGTAGTAGGGGTTTTTGATGTGTGACATTCGGGAATTTTCACATGGTATCAGAGCGATTGCAGATCATAGGAGGACTGAAGACACCAACCGAAGAAATCTGAGAGTTTGCAGCAGAGAAGCAATTGTTTCGAGAGACAGCGCTGTTCCAGAGCTAGAGATGCAAAAGGAGTGACACAGTGCATAGAAGGTGATGTAGAGGCTCACATAGTGCTTGCGTCAACATTCTGAGCCAGGAGAGCGTGACGCAGTAGCTGGGAGGAGTCCACGCAGTAGTTGCGTCAGTTGTCCAAGCCAATGCAAAGGCAAAGGGAGGGCAAATCAGGCCTTCGCAGTGCCTAATCATCTTTCTTAGCCAGGAAGGATTGACGCTGTGGCGAGGAGGATTTGATCCAGCTCTCATTGTGATTGTGCAGAGCCAAAAGAGCTCAGATTCTTGAGTTGCTGGGGCCAGGGGAGCTGTGTAGATTTTGATTTGAGGAGCTGGTGGGACCCTGTTTCTGTTGGTGCAGAACAGTGTCTAAGGAGACTGAACCAAGGTAGAGGGAACCACTACCTCGACAGATTTCTAGCCAAGAAATCTAAATCCGGGTTGCAGTGGCAAAGGAGGATTGGAGAGGAGTGGTTTGACAGTTGGCTGGAGGATTTTCGAGAGGGAAATTAGGACTCAGAGGGAGTCTAGAGAAGAGGAGCAGAGATGGCAGTGAACGGATTGAGGGATCAAGACAGATTGGACAGGGCTTCCAATTTTGTCATCTGGAAGGCCAGGATCCTAGCAATCCTGGATAAACATCGTATCAAGGACTATGCCTTGAAAACCTTAGCTGTCCCAATTGACCTTGATGCTAATGAGAAGTATGAGGAGACCCAGGCAAAGGCAAAGTGCATGATCCTAGAGAGGGTCAAGGATCATGTAATACCACATATTGCTGGGAAGAACACAGCAAGGGAGATGTGGCAGAGCTTGACCACCTTATACCAAGGATTTTTTGTGCAGTGGAAGATGTTGTTGGAAAATCAGATGAGGTCATATCAGATGCAGAAAGGAGAGGAGATAGATCCCTTCCTTCCTAGGTTGCAAGGGATTCACGACCAACCTACTTCTGTGGGGTCTACACCAGATCTAGAGTTCATGGTTAGGATTTCCCTGAATGCAGTCTCCAAGGAGTGGGAGACATTTGTCCAAATCATCTTGGGCATAGCGACTCTGCCCAGTTGGGAGGAGATGTGGGCAACTCTTCGACAGGAAGAGCTCAGGAGAATGACCAAGGCGGGGAGTAGTGGTAAGGGAGTTTGAATCAAGAAGGAGGAGGAGGATGCAACTTTAGCATCTGCAGGACAATAGGGGGTTTAGAAGAGGAAGAAGAAAGATATCTCCATGGTCAAGTGCTTCAACTGTGGGGAGATGGGCCATTATGCCTCTTAGTGCCCCAGGAAGAAAGGCAAGGGAGAAGCTTCTGACTCAAAGGCTGCTCCAGCAAAGGCGGAGACGGATGTCGAGACTGATGATGATTGTGCCATGAGTGCTCAAGCACCTTTAGAGAAGAGGGGGGTAGACATAGAGTTGTAGTCGAGAGAACTACATGCAGGGGCAGGATCCTTGAGGTGCCCAAACTCTTGGATCACATCTGGCTACGGGAGCCCTTAAAGGCAGTAACATGATGACAGGTGTTGGGTGGAGCAAGGTGTGATAGAGCGGCAAGGCAGTGCTAGAGTGCAGAAATCTGAGGCAGTGGAGTGGAGGTTGCAGTAGTGCGAGAGGCACAGAGGTGTTTGCAATAGCGTAGTGGCAGCAAAGGGAGCACAGGATAGCAGTAGAGGTAGCTTCAACATCACGAGGCTTCCAGACTGACCAAGATATCAATGATTGGGTGAAGTCAGTTAATTACCTTTCAATATCCGAGTTGCAGTGCAACAGTTAGCAGTGGCATTGCTATGGGAAGCATGAGGCAATATTTTGAGAGGGAGTTGCAGTACAAATGTAGCAGTGGTAGTGGCAGTGTCATGGGCAGCAATATAGGAAGCAACAGTGAAGTGGATGTGGGGCAGCAGGCCAAGCATCATCACAGAGGACCGATGCGAAGGATCAATATGATGCTTCTATGGTGAGGCATTACTAGATCACATTCCTCGCTAAGAGGGAGTGTTGATCTTGGGTAGCATCGGAGGTGTTCTAGCCATGAAATTTGGTGGAGAGGCTAAGGCACATGAGATCTCCAAGACCAAGAAATCGTTTGGAGAAATTCCACCTCGATGAAGAGATATTAAAATAATTAATATTGTTAATGGGTCCCTAAGTCTAAACTTAGGAAAATAAAAATATTAATGTGTATTAATAAAAAATAGGTGAGAAAGTTCTAAATGACGAGGATCAAGCCAAATATAATCTTAGCCATTGATTAGGGACTTAATCTTAGCCGTTGAATTGTCAACAGGAAAAGTATAAGAGGAGGCTTTAGTGTCAGTTGGAGACACACCAAGAGAGATCAAGAATTCGATTTTCTGGGGCTGGGTTTGCTGAGAAAATCGAGTTAGTGATCAGTTGCAATGAGGGGTAGTTTAGCAAGGGATTTCCATCCAAGGTTGAAGAATACATAACAGAGAGGTAGTGAAGTGCCGGGAGAGACAATGCAGGCCCTAGAAGGGCTGACGCAAAGGCTAAGGGAGCCAACGCAAAGGACATAGAGAGCCATAGAGGCTGATGCGGAGGGCCTCAGAGGCAGCGTTGGGAGATTCTGTGGGGGCAGACTGGGAGATGATCAACAAATCCTGAGCCGGGAGAGGGTGACACAGTTCCAGAGCAGTGCTTGCAGCAGCTTCCGCTGTCCAGCACAAAGAACAGTCAAAGTCACTGTGGGGTTGATCATCTGGTTGTTGATTTGGCGGAATATCTGTCTGCAGAGAGAGGTACTACTCCCAAGGATATTCTCTGAAGGGTGAGCCATTTCTGGCACCCTAGTTGTATTTAGAAATCTGCTTAATAATAAAACCCTCTATATGCTGCATCGATTTTCCCGAATTGTGTTTTTCTGGGGACGATTGTCCAAAAATAACGATGTCCCTTGTATGATTGTCTTAGTTTATTTCAGTGCATGATCTGTATATCTGTGAAGGCTTCATTTGTGTTTACTTCGATGTTTATGTAATTAAATAACTTGTTAATGTAAAGAACAAGTAGGAGATAGTAAACCGGACATTGTAGTAGGGGTTTCTGATGTGTTAGATTCAGGAATTTTCCCAAGGTATATAGTGGAACTATCTTCATTGATGGATAGGTTAAGATTTTCAACGGATTGTTTCGATAGAATTATACCCCATGTTGGACTTGTTTTGATAATGAGAATGTTTATGGAGAATTCTTTCTCAAGATATGTATGGAAAAATATCTTTCTACCTTCTACCTGCCCACATACCTTGAATTCTTCACAATTTAGAATCACCTCGCCTCGACATTTCTTTGAAAGAGTAATCCCAAGAATTTTCATAATACTCAAAGTCCTGATATGGATAGGGCTCCCTGAATTTAGGATACGATTCTTTAAAGTATGCCCGTTTATTCCCATAGTCACCTAAAATGAGTAAGTCAAGCTTAAAATCAATCTTAGGGGAATTTCGATAGTGGGGTCAGGAGGTTCCTTTGCCTTGATGTCGATTTCTTGTGTCATAATTTCTTCATGATGGGGAACACTTTCACTTGAGGGGGAAGGCTCATCTTCAATTTGCAACATGTTGATTGAATTATGCTTCATGGCTTCATCCAGGTCAATCATCATGTTTTGAGCTTGGAAGAGACTAGAGGGGTGTTTGTTTCGGACATCAAAGACCAACTTCCCTTTGAAGGCATTGAGGTAAGCAACCATAGCTACATCCTTTGGGGGAGACATTTCTTGAGGGATAGAATGGATAACCATATTGAGTCATTGATTAAACTCAGCAATGGTCTCATCCTTTCTCCTTTCACTAGACAAAAGCCCTTTGTACATTTGGATCACGTCCTTTTTGGGGAACCGTTTTCTTTTAAAGGTTTGGACAAATCCTTCCCATGTATAGATGGAAGATGATGGAAGGTTGTTGTACCAATCGCGGGTGTGTCTTGTCATGGTTGTAGCGAAGGCAATCATTCGGCTATAGTCATTATATAGTTTGTCACATGTTCGACATTCAAATTTTAAGAGATGTTCCTAGGGGTTGTCCTTTCCTATGAACATAGGCCTTTTGGGGTCTTCATGTATTGCACAAAAGATAGCCCCAGTCATGGAGGAAAGGTCTAAAGGTCTAAAGATCTTATGCTTGTTCCTTAATTGATTAAGCTTCTTGTTGAAGAAAGGAATATGGGGTTCGACATCTCTCCTTCGATGGTAAGTCACAACCTCAAGATCTTCCATTTGGGAGAGAGAATGTGGAGTCGCCAGAGGAATGCTTTATAGATGTCGTTAATGAATCAATTCCTCGATCATTCACTAGGGAGGTAGACCTGCTTCCTCCCTGACAATGACGCCAAAATGTTACCGCTCAAACTAGCAGTGGACCTAAGGGGGATCCCTAAAGGGAAAATGCTAGGCCAAGGGCAACAAATGGAGACTTAGCCCATTGTCACCTCAGCTAAGGCTCCCTTCTATTTACAGACTTTCATCGATGGGAGGAGACCCGATATGCATGGAGTCACCAATGAAGGATAAGTCAATGAGTGGATATGAGTGACCCAAATAAACCCTTTCCTAGAAGAGTTTGAAGGATGGAGCTTGCTTGCTTTCTAAGCAAGGTACTATATATTCTAGGGAAAGGAAGAGAGAATTTGAGGGTTAGGTTTACGAGATAAGACTTATGAAGGAGTTCCCCAATCCCTAGAATCCTTGTTGGAATTAGTATCCCAGATGGCTCTTGAAGAATGATCTTTCAAAGGAACGGGACCACAAGGGGCCAAGTAGACCCAGTGCAAGGTACGAGGAAAGAATATAGCAACCAATGATATTCTTACCCTAGACAAGGTGGGGGAACGATCAAAGAAATAATTTTCACTTGAAGATGTTGTTTTGACCCTATGAAGTACTAGCCTTGGGGATGGCAGGGCAAGTTTTGATCTTGGAGCTAGGGCTTGAATTTTCTACCAACTCCACCATCGGAATGGCTTCAAAATTGGAGGAGAGGTAGAGGAAAGGCCAACCCAGGAGACCCTCGAAGATCGAACATTTTTGATGGTTAGTTTGTCGGGAAATTGATGCCCTAGGTACCCCAACTTGGCTACACCTGGAAGGAGGAGAAAGAATATGAGTTTTAGTGACCGCCCTTGGTAGATCAGTGCCTTAATCTTTGGGAGAATTGAGTCTATGATGAATATGAGTACGATTTCTTGTTTCCTAGTTAAGAAGGCCTCAAGATCACTTCGTTGCCTTCTAGGTCAAGAAGAAGCAACCCTGTAGCTTTATACTTTGATGTGCAAAAGGAATGGCTTATCAAGGTCAAATTCATTGATAGAATTACCCCTAGGAGATTTCGCTTATGTTACATGACCGATAGATTGAGAGATGCTATAATAGAGACAAATTCCACAAATTTAAGCAGTAAATGCATGCAACAATTAGCCCTAGAACAACGAAAATCCCAGTTCAACGTGTACGACAAAAGTAAACAAGAATAACATTAAAAAGCATGTACTTACATGTAACAGAGTATATCCAACCATTCACAATTGACAATAGAGAAGCTCCAAGAGAAGAAAGACCAATATCCACACATCAAAACTCATCCATAAAGCTCCAATTCATCCTCTAGAAAAAGTGTGAAAATCTCAAGAGAGATAAGAGATCCAAACCAAAGTGATGATGAGCAAATGAGCTTATCTCACTTGTATTTATACACAACTTAGGAGTTCGAATTAGCCTGCTTGACCTACATAAGCCCCAACATTAAAATAATGTTCTAATAATTCAACTTTTGGTGACAAGCCCACTTAACTAGCTCATAAATGAAAAAGTAAGCCTCTCAAGAGGGCAAATAATAATGTATGCATGTCGTAGGGCTGTTTAAGAGGCCTAATGAGGTCCATGGGTGCCACAATGAAGAATAGGACCCTCAAAAGCAATGGAGAAGGGGTTGGCCCCTTGTAATAACCTGTGGTGCTCCAAATGACATGTGGGGGCGCACAAGTGTCCTCATGGGTCTCCAAACAAATCGAAGATTCCTATAGATCGCTGCAAGGACTAGGATGATGGTGTAGTTTGTGCCACATCATCGTGCAAGTCCTGGATCATCTGTCAAGTGTATGGTGTAGATATGGGGTCAACTGGGCATGATGGATCAGGTGCATCCTCCTCGTCTAATAAGTGAACCACGAGCAATCTCTGAATGGCTGTGGGGATCCATGGAGTACAATCTATTGCTACAAATGCCCACGACTTTCATTGCTCACCCTACATGTGCCAATGTGGCTCTCTGGAGGATTAAGACCCTTTATAGGGAGACCAAACCCAAGATGGAAGCCATTTGCAATCCTGCATAAGATCCAATGCATCCCCTAACCTTCTAGTACAACAAGTCATTAGAGAAATCGAGTAAATGAGCTTAACTAATCATGGACCACATGTAGGGACTTCATAATGGCTTGGCTTCGGGATGTGCCAATGTCTCCTAAACTCCAAATGGGGTTAACCAATAATCTTATTAGGTGGTTTCCACTTCTAAAGGGGATAATATAGTCAAGGTACATCCTTCAAAAGGTGGTGGCATATGACAGATAGGTGAATGAAGTAGGGAATGAGAAGGGGCAGCCCTGGGTCACATGCTGGGGTACAAGGCTAGCTAATAAGAGGGAATCACACAGTTGGGTTTATAATGTGTAGGAGGGAGCAATCGTGGTACATGCGGTGCCCTAACCTTGATTTTTCCACCCTTCTTTATATGCCTTTTGCCTTTTTATGATTTTCGTTGATTAAAGCTCGGGGCTCAAGGGGTAAGAGCATGGTGTATAAGATATATCTGTGAATTTCCCCTTTTAAGGTGGGGCGATTCATCGCCCACTGGGTGTTGGGACAATTATGGTTTCCTATATGATGGAGAATGCTCACAGAACCTGTAGGAACTAGGGTGATGGCCATGATGATGGGGTAGGGCTCATGTATTGGCTCTTGGCCACGTGCTAAATGTATTTTGTCCCTGCTATCTTTTGCATTTTGTGGTACATTTTGCTATTGAATGTGGCCATATATGCTTTTATCTTTCTTTTCAGCTACATCAACCTTTGGGCTTCATTCTAGGCCATGACCCAAGGTGTGGGCAAGGGTAAGCGACGAGCATACCCTATGTGGACCCTATGCAGGAATGTGGACCTAGGTGAGAGAAATGATGAATGAGGTAATAATGAATGGAAAGAGGGTAATATAAGCATATAAGGGAGTGGGACCACAACCAAAATCAAGGTTTCTTGTGAAATACCATCCCTGGAACCCAATGGTCAGTAAAAGAGATCCCGTGGGACTAGAATCCAAGGTTAATTCCTAAAAGGGGTCTAGGGTACAAAGAACAAACCTAGACGTGTCCACGATAAGCAAACTTCAATACTCAATTTCCAAATGACAAGGCATACTTTTAGATTCCGGAGGCCCACCTTCAAACATACAACATTGGAAGATGGGCGAGGGATCACGTGGCTGGTTCAGGTGGCGGAGAAAATGGCATAATTTGCTAGCTGGTGGCGGCAAGGAGCCATTCGCCGCTGGCTGAGGACCATCTTGGAGAAAAACTTTCTCCTAGGGATATTACCCACAAAATAGTGGGTAACAATGACCTTGGATGTACCTTTTTCTCATCAAATATCCTAACCCTAGGTATTTGGTAAACTTCCTTTCAAGGGGTTTTTCTTGGAAAGTCATCCTAGCTTCTCCCAATGCTTGTACTTTCATTGAATCTTTTGCTTCAAATGAGCTACCTTGCCCCACTTGAAACCCATCCTAAACATCTATCGCGAGTGAGGGTTACTGGAGTTTGGAATTCCTCCCGTCAGTGAAAATCCGAGAAGAGAAGGGAACATAGGTTGTGGTGACAGTGGGCCTTTGTCTCAGGGTGTTGTTGTGCCCTTTAGCTTTAGCGTATTTACTCGGTTTGCTAGTTTGTGCAACAACAAGCCCAAAGGTGGAGTGGCCAGGTGTGTGCCAATAACTTTGGTTTGTGTGCAAATAATTAGATGATCTTCATCCAAAGGCCAAAAGAGTGGGCTGAGGTAGGAGAATGTGCATTTGATGTTGAACGTTATCCAAGGTAAGAATACAGTAATGCGAAACGTACACCAACATCTAAAACCATGTGCTAAAACCATCAACTCCCCTTCAAAGCCAATGGTAAAGGATTAGGAGAAATAGGACATTGTGCCAAAGAATGAGGGTTTGACCATATATATCCACTAAATTATAAGGTTTCCCCAGGAAAATGTCCATTTGGAGTGCCCCTTGAGAAAATATATCATCCATGCACATAAATCATTACAAATACGAAGATGCACCATTTAGTTAATACGATGCCAAACCTTAGGCACTGACAATTTATTATGTGCTACTGTCATTTGTTCACCAAGATTACCAAGAGTGCACATATGTTTAACAACAAATCCAATAATGAACCACAAGACCTACGGAAAATCCTTAGTTGAGGGATCTTCCTCTCCATGAGTGTGCTAGGGTATAATCAAAAGTGCATTATGCTGAGTAGAACCCCATGAAGACACTAAATACTCAATGTGAAAAATACAAGCATCCAACAAAAGGTGATAGTCCATAAGTAAACATGGATCAAAGCTCAAATAGCTTGGTTGCAAAGCCAAAATTCTCCTGTTGTAGCATGCTTGGGAAGGGATTTCAGCTTGGAATGATACTCATGCTATATGAGCGGTAACAAAGAGGAAACAATAAAGGAACACTTGACCGGAACACTTGATCAAAATTTAATTAGCATGGCAAAATATTTAGCATCAATTTTATTGGGCTGTCAAGAAAATGGAGCTTGATGTGATTTATTAACTAGTTTATATGTATTGTGATTTTCATCAAACATTTCAATTCTAACTTAAGTTGTGTTCTTGAGATCCAATTTCTCCTTTAGATTTGATTTTGTTGAAGTTACAACTGATTACACGATGCTCGTTGAGATCTTTCTATATCTTAAAAAATAGACAGCCTCAAATTAAAAGAAAAGGGTCATCTAATATGCCTTTAGTCTTGTACTTCTTTGTATGGAAATTAAAAAGGAAAGAAAATGTAAAATTTTTTGTCTATCATTTACTGATTATAATAATACATTAGAACAAAATGTTGGGAATCTTGATATACTTTGAGATTTTGAAGGTTGTTTTTCTTCCTCTGTTGTCACAGCTACGTTTGCCATGCTGAAGTTAATGCTATTTTGAATACAAACCATGCTTCAGCAACAGGACAGGTTAGTCACTTGTATATATCAATATTTTTGAAGGAAAAATATTCTATAGTTTATTGATTAGAATTACATGATAACTATGTAAGCCTGTGACTTTGAAAATCTTATCATTTTTGCATTTATAATGTTTATTGCCTCTAAATTTCTTTGTTTTCACTTTGGGAGACTACTTTTCTTTTAACAAAGAAATCCCTGTGGTATCACATCTCTTCCCAAGGATGTTTGAATGGAGGGTGGCTAAACTGCCATTTAGAATAATGACAGGCGGTCCTCAAGGACTCTATGGGATTTGAATCTGTCACATACCAAACGACCTATGTGCATTTTTGAGGCTATGAATTATCTCAAAAGCACCATAAATTTCACTTTGATACCAAAAACGAGTTCACTAGCTAGATGTAGAATTCAATAGAAAAAGTAAAGCTATAGTGAGCTTAAATATTGAATTTCAACCTTAAGGAATGACTGTAGTCCTAAAATGCTTTCGTCCATAATTTTTCAAATTACATTCACACATAGAGCTGAATCACCTGAAAATCCTATAATCAGTCATCTTAGATCACTCATCTTTCGGAGAAAATAATCCTATAATTACTTTTTATATGACAAAAGCCACCATTGAGTTGAGGCTATGAATCCACAAGGTGAATTTCTAAGGTCTAGCTTTTGAGTATTCTTACTTATCCCACAACCTAGAAACTTTTATATGCTAGAAACCTCTATACAACTATCCCAATCAACCAACATCCCTTGTTGATTTTTGTAACTATGGTCAGTCTTCATAATGTCTATTTGAGTTCTTAATGTATTTGTAAGCACGTTCTTCATGCTAGAATCAAAAAGGAAATTTTAAGAGGCATGTTCTTCATGTCGGTTGTGAAAAACAAAATTTGATTCTTTTAAAAAAGTATTTTGGGCTCCAAAATATGTCATGTCGGCGTACTCCTAGTCAAGTCAGCCCCCTAAAATGTTTAAGTTGGCTCCATCCAAATGTAAGAAAATGTAAAGTGGCAGCTTATTATAACTCATTTTCTTTATCCTTGATACTTGCTTGTGAATCTTTAGTTATCTTCTTCTTTTCTTTAGTTATATCTTTTCATCAAACAATATCAAGAAACAATAACAACAAAAGAGGACACAGATATAGGCTTCTTAGCCACGGCAAAACCCCTGCAAGGGGGAAACCCGGAAACTCTTCTCTTCTTAGAATCTACTTCAAATGAGATACAATGACCCATCCCTAGACCAAGTCCTTTTCCCAGTACCAAGTCAACCCTTCCTTAAATCCTTTCTTGCTTCTTCCTTGCAACTTCGACCTGCCAACAACAACCTAGCTACTTGATCTGTAACTTCGACTTCCCAGCTACTGCTACTCAACCTGCCACTTTGGCCTAGCTACTTCGCCCTTGCAGCTTTTTGGAAACCTTAATATAGCCTTCTTCTAAGACCTACTTAGAGAAAGACAACTCTCCCAAGGTTAACAAGGTCTAGACAAGAGTTTTTCCTCTTCTACCCATAAATTTTGCACTTCATCCTTGGCAACTCGAACCTACAATTTTAGCCTGTTTATGCGACCCAGAAACCCTAGAATTTCACACGTGAGAGAGATAGAGCCCAAAAACAATAAATTTCATCCTCCCAACTTCTCCTAGAACTTTGCTGTCCTTTTGCCTTTTCCAGCTATAGATCGAACTTGTGTGAGTGTGTGTCTCCTAATGAAGTCAACCTGCTCTTTATGTAGCCTTCTCAAGGTGTCGAATTCCCTCCTTTAGGCCGACTTGAGGATCCCAAGACCGACTTGTATGCTTGGAGATTCCAGGAGTTTCTAAACTCAAAAATAATTCTTTTTACAATTACTAATTGATCGGAAGTGTCCTATAAACATGATGTTTACTCCTTTGACTCATGACAATAAATCCTAAGGCCTAACATACCCTAGAAGCACAAAGAACATGCTTTTACCTAAAATACCATCAACAATGAGCATGAAACCCATATTTTAACAATAATAATTTTTGTTTTCTTTTTCTTGTTTGTCAGATAGGATGCATATTGAAATGAGTACAACAATTATGAGGACCGAAACTAGTTACATTTCTCAACACCAAAAAGGCACCCATTTAGACTAGCTAAGTCTATAAATAAGAGGCAATTCGACCTCCCTCAAGGCCAACAATGAAGCTCACATCTGTCTGAGGCAGGAAGAGCCTAATCTGAGGCATACGAAGTACATTTGAGGCAATACAGAAGGGCATTTCTAAGGCAACGAAGTCTAAGGAAACAAAGGACTAATGCAGTGAGGTTTGAGCCAAGTAGGCCGAATTTAAGAAGTGATGAATCTTTGTATAAGGTTGAATCTCTATTGGAAAAGACCTTTGTTAAGGGATTGGATTCCTATGGAAGGGTTATTTCTATAGAGGGCAGAAGGCAAAGATCTATGTAGACGTAATCAATCAGTTTAGTGGCTAGTTGAGTTGACTAGGAGGATGGACCATGGACCTGGTTTGACCTAGTTATTGACTAAGATGTATCTCTGTTGAATTGAAGATTTTTCTATTGAAAGGGTTGCTGAGTTTTTCGCTATGTGCATTTTCCAAGGGTAAATTGTTTTTTTCTTGTGTGGCTGGCTCTTTATGAACTTCTAGCATATTGTTTCATTGTAGAAGTTCTATGTGTAATTGTTTCTTATGATGAACAATAAATATAATATATGAAAGAATCACAAGAAATAATTATTAGAATAGAGAACTATGGTAAAATCAACATGGGATCAGAGCTATGGTGGAAGAGAAACTCTAGAAAGAAGTCACCTATTGTTTCAAACTAGCCTAGTTGAAATGAAGCCGAGTTGACTTATCTCTCTGATAGCATTTCGATGGGTTAACGTTACTTTAGATCTCTTAGGAAAAGCCTCAATAGGCCGAAGGATTATTATTGTCATAGCTTGATAGAGATCCAAACTTAATCTCAGATCGAGCCTTAGTATAGGACTTGTTGTATAGGCCAAAAAACCTCAAAAGATCTGAAAATGACTGAAGCCTAAGTCTCAGATCATAAGGATGAAGGCACTTTTTGTAAAATATCCTAGTCCGAGTTCAAGATCAAGTTTTGTGCTCTCTTGCATTTGTGAACTTGTATTGAACGTAGGCTGAATGGCCTCAGGTCTTGAATATTCTAGGTCAGACCTCAGTATGGTTGGTACGAATCTCCAAAAGATCTCAAGCTTGTCAAGCTTCAGTCATGATCTTAGAGGTCCAAAACATCTTAGAGGAAAAAGAAAATTGCAAAAGGTCAAACATGTTTATTAAGAAAGTTTAGCATCAGAAGTTGTCTTTATTTCAGGATTGAGAGCCTCAAGATAAATCTTAGAAAAGTTGAAGGCTCAGGACTAATGTTAAAACGCCGATCTAATACCCTAAAAAAATCCTCCAGTTAATTGATATGTAACACTATGATTTGATCAAAGTCTGACAAGGAGAAAGGATCAATAAAACATACCTTGTTTGCTAGGAAAAGTCTTGAATACATACTTGTAAACAAACTGAGATAATGTTTCTTTGAAAAGTTTTTAGTACGAAGACATGATTATCGTTCTTTGTGAATTCTGAGAGGATTTGAGCTGATGCATCGTTCTGAGCTAACATTGTCTCAAGGAAAGGTCTAATGCTACAAGTATTGAAGATCTCTATCATTGGATTGCAGACCTTCATGAAGTCCAAAGGTACGTGACATCTCCCATAGTGGCTTTTGCCTAAAGTATTTGTTAATCTTAGCCATGTTAGATTGAGCTTAAATTTGAAGTCGTTGATGGCTTACAAATGAAAGAGATACTTAAGGAATATCTCAAGGACAATTTCTTGAGATGTAGCATATAAATCAGCTTGACATGAGGAACTTGTGTAAATACAAAAAGCAATGAAGATGCAAGGTCAGTAACACCATATGCTATAGTGATATATCTTACATTGACAAAATTAGCTTGGATTTGTAGCTCGATAACTTCTCAAGCATGTCAGCAATATAAGGAACAAAACCTTGCAAGAATTGAAGTGACATATATATTAGAATTTCAGGGGTTTGTATGATTGAGAAGTAGAAGATTAACACCTTCCATGGTTGAGATCTTAGGAGATGCATTGCTAATAAAGACACACCTTGATGAAGGAGAGGTCAAGTGCTCTTTCAAGGTTAAAAGTTCGTTGAAGTAAGATAAGTGATTTACAAGAAGTAAATGGATGTAGGCTACTTGGGTTAAAAAGTTGTTTGGCTAAATTGCTAGTAAATCTGAGGTATGCTTGGTCAATGAGACATGAAAGGAAAGATTATACATTGTAAAATCTGCGAACTCAAAATGTATTTGTAAAAGTCTGGGGTTTGAAGTTAAAAACCCTAGTAAGCAAAAAGTGTTTGAGTTTATGGTTAATCCAAGGATGTTATTGTTTGATGAATCAAGTTGAGGTTTTTGGATAACTAGGGCTTGTAAACCCTAGCAGACTAAAAGAGCTTGAATAACCTAGGGTTTATGAATAAAGACCCTAGGAGTGAACATTTTCGCTGAAAGAAGAAACCCCTGAAAGGAATGACATCATGCTGATGATGTGGATAAAACTGATAAAGTTGTTGATGGATACAAGAGGACTAAAGATCAAGAGGGAGTTGATATCCTCTCTAAAGATAAGTAATCTATATCTCTCTTATTTGATTATTACTATTGTTGATTTTACTAGTAGTTAGTCTCTTGTCCTTGAATTATTTGCTTGGTTGTGATTTTTCTTCCTTGATCTCCTGGTGAGGATTGTAGGTACATAGTGAAGGTTGCCAAAGCTTTGGTAGCAGGTGGAAGAACAAAGGAAATATATGACAAGAGGACGCTCCTAGAAATAGGGATTTGTGACGAGAGACGAGATTTGAACTCCGAGGAAGAATGCCTTGATATATGATCGTAAAGAAGTTAGTGGTGGCTTCCAAGATGAATTATATAGTAAATGGCTACTGGTTTTTGGTAGCATCGAAAGTTCTCAAGCCTTGAAAATTGGTGGAGAGGCTAAGGCACACGAGTTCTAAAGAACCCAGAAACCATTTGGTGAAATTCCACCCGGATTGTATTTTATTAAAATAATTAATATTTTTAATGGTGTTCATAAGTCTAAACTTAGGTAAATTAAAATATTAATGGGTATTAATCAAAATACGGGTGAGAATGATTTAGAAGGCGGATCAAGTCATGTTTTAATCTTAGCCGTTGATTAGAGATTTAATCTCAACCATTGAAGACTCAACAGGAAAAGTATAAAATGTAGGCTTGGGGTTCATTTGGAAACACACACAAAGAGAGAATTGATCTAGAGTTTGATTTCTGGGGCTAGGAAGCTGAGAAATTCGAACTAAGTGATCATTCAACAGCAGAGGGGAAGTGAGAATCCAGGAGAAGGACTTTCTGGAGAGTACTGACAGAGAGGCGAAGAGAGCTTGCAGAGAGGCAGAGAGAGCTTGCAAAGAGGTGGAGAGTAGTTGGCACAACCTTGACCCATGATTGTCCCAACCCTAGGTGGGCAATTAACTTCCCCATCTTAAAAGGGAGTACCTACTGCTTCATCCTACATATCATAGTCTCGTCCCTTGGAGCCCCGAGCAGTTATGAAGAAAAATCAATAAAAGGCAAAAGGCATATGAAGAAGGGTGCCAAAACAAAGGTCTGGGTAACTCATGTACTTCAATATTATGAAAATTCCGAAAACTAGAATCCTATTGCAGCAACTGATATTATTTCTCCTAATTGTTAATTAATTAAAAATTTATCTGCTACGACACATATCAAAATAAATACACTACAACCTTCACAAATAAATTAATGCGGAAAAATAATGTGCTGGAAACTGAGAAATGCTAGCACACACATAAAAATAACACAATTATTATTGGACAAAAGTCCCTGGAAAAAACCAACTTGGGAAAAACAGTGCAGCAGCTGAGGGTTTTATTATTATACAGCAATGAGAAATTCCAAGTACAATTGGATGCCGAAATTTGGCAATCCTACAAAGAAAAATACTGGCAAAAATCTAGTGAGGAATTTTCCTCACCCCAAAGGCAAACTCTCGGCACGACTTGCCTTTAGAAATTCAGCCCTCCGATCCTCTGCATCAACCTCTGCAGAGCCTGTTAGATGCGTAGCCTCAGACTGGTCTTTGATGAAGTCATTCTGCCTTTTGCTGGCTGGAAAGATGCTTCTTTGGCAATCTGGGACTCCTTTCCAGCCTCTGGAACTGAAGATGTCTCTCCCTCAGAAAATCATTCTTGCCTCTAGAGGCTGCTGCGCTGCCCTAGCATCAACATCTTTGTGGCTCTTCTGCCTCTCTGCAAATGCATCGCTGGATCTGGAATGCCTCATCCAGCTTCATTGTCTTCGACCCTCTCTCACTGCGTTGATCTCTAGCTCTATCTTCGGCAATTGACTGTTGCTACGCTAGAAATCTATCTGCCAAGAAATCAAACTGTTGAAGTATCTTCTCCATCACCACATCAACCTCCTCTTATAATCCTCTGTTGGAGCACCAACTACCAAGATTAAAACATAATCGATGGCTAGGATCATCTTTGGATCGATCTGTGTGAGTTCCTAGATTATTCTCGCCTTGACTTAATTAGTAATGATTAATTAACCATATTCTCTAAGTTTAAACTTAGGAAATATTTAAAACTTGGTTAATAATCTAATTAAGTCATTTCTAGACAAAATTTCCAGAAACGATTTCTGGATATTGGAGATATCATGTATTCTAGCCTCTCCACCAAATTTCGTGGTTAGAACACATCCGATGCTACAAAAACTAACACTCACTCTTAGCGAAGAATGTGTTCTAGTGCCGCACTCCTTGCCACAACACCTTGTCTCTGCATCATCTTCTGTCACGTTGCTGATGTCTAGGTATTGCTGCCCACCAAGCACTACGCAACCTTGATATACGTTGCATTTGTGCTGCTGCTGACCCTGCTTTACTGTTGCCAACACTGCATCTGCACTGCAACTCCCTCTCATCTGTTGTTGCTGCAACTACAACATCTGCAACTGCAACATCTGCAACTGAAAAGCATTCAAAATACTAAATCAACTGTTATCAATATAATGCATCTGTCACTTGAGTCTCTGATTGTTGTTATTATTTGCATTGTCACTGAAGAATCTACGTTGCAGCTGACTCTGCACTGCTGCCAACTCTTTACTGCGCTCCCCAACGTCTGACTGCTACTAGACTTTGCAGCTGATACTCTGGCATCTGACTGCATCAACTCTCACTGATCCGTCCTTCTACTGAATACTGTGGGCCCCTGTAGCAAGGTAATGATCAATGAAGTGGACTTCCCAAGGATCCTGCCCATTTGTAGCGCTCTGGGGCTACAACACCAAATTTCCCCACCTCACATGTGGAGGTATATCAACAAACATGGCAAAGTCTTCCTCCAACCTGGAGGACAAACTATCTATCTCTGCATATGATGTTGCTTGAGGAACAACCACAATTGCATCAATATAGGCTTTTAGGCCATATTCATATTAAAGGAAGGACATACTTGCCTTCCAGATGATGTAGATGGAAGCTCCATCCAACCTGTTCCGATCACCAAGCCCAATAGTGGCCATCTCAACGAACTGTCGAAAACTTCCTCTTTCCTTTTCGAATGTTGCTATGCTATTCACACTCCCTTTTGGAGTGAGAAGAGTTGCTCACAACAACTGCCAATCTATAAGGAAAATCAAACTTCTTGAGACTAGAAGTTCCCTAAGGAAAATTTTCCCTGTGTGTGTGCTCTTCTCCCTTCCACCCTGACGCTGGCTCTGCTCCAGCGAACTGCTGTAAAACCCGTTGCGTCCAGCTAGAGACTTGATCAATGAAAATTCTAAGCTGCTCCCTCTGCCTCTGGAATCACTTGATCTAGCAGGGTTGATTTTTTCTGCCCTACTCAGAAAAATCAAGCCTCCACAAGTAACTTGGCCTCTTGGCAGAATGACTGCACTTCCCTTGGGAATTTTGGCGTGCTGCGCACACTGAGCAACGAAATTCCTTCTTTCGCTTCTGAGCTCTCCAGCTGATCAACTGCGCTCTGATACCATGTGAAAATTCCGAAAACCGGAATCCTATTACATTAACTGATATTGTTTCTCCTAATTGTTAATTGATTAACAATTTATCTTCTACGACAAATATCGAAATAAATACATTGCAACCTTCACAAATAAAATACTGTCGAAAAAAGCCAACTTGGGAAAATCAGTGCAATAGGTGAGGGTTTTATTATTATGCAACAGTGAGAAATTCTGAGTACAACTGGATGTTGAAATCTGGCAATCCTACAGAGAAAAATATTGGCAAAAATATAGAGAGGAATTTTCCTCACCCCATAGGGGAACTCCCAGCACGACTTGCCTTCAGAAATTCGATCCTCTGACCCTCTACATCAACCTTTGCACTGCTTTGCACACCCTGCTAGATGCCTAGCCTCAGATTGATCTTTGATGAAGTTGTTCTGCCTTCTGCTGACTGGAAAAATGCTTCTCCGACACTCTGGGACTCCATCCAAACCTTTGGAACTGAAGATGTCTCTCCTTCTCAGCAAATCAATCTTGCCTCTAGAGGCTGCTGCACTGCACCAACGTCAACCTCTCTGTGGCTCTTCTGCTTCTCTACAAATGCACTCACTGGATCTGGAATTCCTCCTCTAGCCTCCTTGTCTCTGCCCCTCGGCCACTGCTCCAATCTCTACCTCTATCTCTGGTAACTGACTACTGCTACTCTGGAAATCGATCTGCCAAGAAATCGAACTGCTGAAGTGTTTTTTCCATCATCACATCGACCTCCTTTTATAATCCTCTGTTGAAGCACCAATGACCAAGATTAAAACATAATTGATGGCTAGGATCATCTTTGGATCAATCTGTGTGAATTTCTAGATGATTCTGGCTTTGACATAATTAATACTGATTAATTAACCATATTACCTAAGTTTAGACTTAGAAAATATTTAAAAAATAGCTAATAATCTAATTAAGTCATTTCTATGTAGAACAATGTTGCACGAAGCGGGAGCGAAGCGGAAGCGCGGAAGCGTCATTTTCCAAAAATCTAGGAGGCGAAGCGTCCGCGGAAGCGTCTGCTATATATATATTTTTTTTATATTTTTTTGCATTTATACTCAAAACAAACATCCCAAATACCAAATTAACTGTAGAAAGACATGAAACATGCATATTTTTGCATAAATCAAGATAGATATGGCATCCATGATTCCTCACAAGGGTCAGAAGAGTTATATATAAAAAATTGAAATATATGTGAAAGGATGCTGACAAGAGTCAGAAGAGTTATATATTGAAAATTGAAATGTATGTGAAAAGTAAATAATATTTTTCTTTAATATATATTTAATTTATATAATAATTTTTTACTAAAATTAATTAGGATAATAATAATATATATATTTTTTGAAATCTTAGTTAACTTAAAAATTTTAAGTTAAAATGCAATCAAACCTTGAAAAACTTCAGACACCTGACTTGTGCAAACAATATAAATCAAACTCGTGATCTTGGAAAAAATTCGTTGCTATTTCGAGAAAAATTAACTTGAAAATATGGGATGATTTAACTGACCCTGATCATATACCCACTACATGAAGTAATATGATTTTTTTTTTAATAATAATGAGTTAGTTCGCCTTTATAAATGACTTAGTTTTTAGTCAACTGTTTTACGTTTTAGTTTTTAGTCAACATTTAAAAGTACAATTTTGTGCTGGATAAAAATCTTCAGTTATTTTGAATATATGAATAAATCTAACATTTGTAAACCCCAAGATTTTTTTGGTAACAAAATTATTTCTGATTTTCCTTAAATAATTACAATAAATCCCTTCACATTTTTTCATAAATTTATTAAAAAAAATATATTTATTCAAATCTATATCTATAATCTATAATGTAAATAACATTGTTGAAACATTAAACCAATGAATTCCTTAGCACGTTGATTATGCGATTTTCAACGATATATATATTAAACATTAATATTCTTGCGTAATACACATGATTTAATTATGTATTAATTACATATGGAAAGGAATTTTATCGCTAGTGCAATGCATCATTCTTCCCGAACGATTGCGGAAGCAGGTATCGGGAGACCTTCGTCTACTTTCCAGTTGTCGTTCCTTCCTCGGAAACCCTGCCCCATCGATGGTCGTCCACGCCTTGAGTTCATCCGATGGCAGCGTGTAAACCCTTATCGCTCCTGTCGATTCATCTGTGAGGTAGCATAGCATTGTGTTTTAGTTTCTGCAGCGCTAGCGCTTCCGGGCGGCCGCAACCAAATATGGCAGGAATCGCCATTTTTTGCCGGAATCGCGCCACCTATTTTTGGAATCGCGATTCAGCCAGCGCTTCGTGGACGCTTCGCTTCGGTGGCGCGCTTCAGGCTTGGGGTCCGGGGGGGGG
>APFE031727028.1:1624-31284 GCA_000404065.3 Pinus taeda | reverse complement strand
GGGGGGGGGGGGGGGGGGGGGGGCGATTCCTGCAACACTGATGTAGAATTTCCAAAAATGATTTATGGGTTTTGGAAGTCTCATGTATTTTAGCCTCTCCACCAAATTTCGTGGATAGAACACATTTGATGCTACAAAAACTAACAGATATGCTCCCTCATACACTCATATACCCAAGTGTGGGCTTCCCCTATTATAGCTACTCTTGTGCCATGGCATGTGGCTTGGAGTTTTTCTTAACCCCCACTCTGTTCCATCATTATATCACATGCCACCTACCACCTGATGGATGTACCATGGGCATATCTCCCCCTTAAAAGGCTGAAACCACCTAATAGGGTCCTTGGTTAACCCCCTTATTGAGTTTGGAGACACTTGTACATGCCAAAGCCCACTATGGAAGGGCATGCCACCATGAAGTGTCCCATTGATTCCATGATTTGTAAGCTCTTTTACTTGATTATTCTAATGATTTGTTGTATTGGAGGGCAAGGGGACACATTGGATCTTACAAAGGATTGCAGGTGGGTATCCATTTGGGGTTTGGTCTTCCTATACGGGGTCCTAGCCCTCTATAGGGCCACATTGGCACTTGTAGGGTGAGCGTTGAAAGCGATGGACCTCCACCGTAGCAGAGATTACTTCATGGACCCCAACACTGCTTATTGATTGCTCGTGTTCCACCTTTTGGATGATGATGATGCAGCTGGTTCACCATGCGCAGCTAGTTCCGCACCTGCACCATACACTTGGCAGATGTTTCAGGGTCCCAATGAGGATGTGTCTCAGGGCTTATGTCATCACCCCAACCCTTATAGATGGTGTACATGCATTTTCGATCCACTTGGAGATCCATGAGGATTTCCTTATGACCCCACACCCACTTGGGAGCACCATAGTGACTTGCTTGGAAAACAAGGGGCCAACCCCTTGTGCACTATATTTGAAGTCCATTTCTCACCATGGCACACTTTGGACTTCATTAGGCCTCCTCAAAGGCCCAATGACTCAGTTTATTGATTGTTTTGCCCTCTTGAGAGGCTTATTTTTATGTTATTGAGCTATCTTGGTGCGCTTGTCACCAAGGGATGTTATTATTGCAATTTTATTTTTTTATTTATTTTTATTTTTATTTTTTATTTGGGTCTGAATATGACAAATTAGGCTATTCAAATCCCCTATTGGATTGTATAAATAGATGAGAGGATGATTCTGTTGATTTGTGGTAGCATCGGATGTGCTTCAGCCATGAAAATTGGTGGAGAGGTTAAGGCACATAAGATCTCCAAGACCCAGAAATGGTTTGGGGAAATTCCACCCGGTTGGACAGATATTAAAACAATTAATATTTTTAATGGGGTTCCTAAGTCTAAACTTAGGAAAATTAAAATATTAATGGGTATTAATATAAAACTGAGTGAGAATGTTCTAAATGACATGGATCGATCCAAAGCTAATCTTAGCTGTCGATTAGAGACTTAATTTCGGCCGTTGAAGACTCAATAGGAAAAGTATATGAGGAGGCTTGAGGGTCAGTTGGAGATACACCAAAGTTGATCAATCAGTTCGATTTTCTATAGCGGGGCTTGCTGAGAAAATTCGAACAAGTGATCTATTGCATTGAGGGGCGGTGAGTACATAACAGAGAGGCAGGGATAGTGTTAGAGGGTCAGCGCAGTGACTAAAGAGGTTGGCGCAGAGGCAGCTAGAGCTACACAGAGGCAGCAGGTGCTACGCAGAGGCAACTGAGGACTGCGCAGAGGCTGAGGGGCCTGCGTGGGTAACACAGTGTTGATTTGGGGTAGCATCGATGTGCTCCAGCCATGAAAATTGGTGGAGAGGTTAAAGCAGATGAGATCTCTAAGACCTAGAAATGGTTTGGGCAGATTCTAACCGGTTTGGGAGATATTAAAATAATTAATATTTTTAATGGAGTTCCTAAGTCTAAACTCAGGGAAAATAAAATATTTATGAGTATTAATATAACACTGGGTTAGAATGTTCCAAAAGTCATGGATCAAACCAAATCTAATCTTAGCCGTTGATTAGAGATTTAATCTCGATTGTTGATGGACCAACGAGAAAAGTATAAGAGGAGGCTTGAGGGTTAGTTCGAGAACACACCAGAGTGATCACTGATTCATTTTGCTAGAGCGGGGTTGCTAAGCAAAAGTGAATCAGTGATCAATAGCGAGGGGCAATGAATACATAGCAGAGAGGCAGAGTTGGTACCAAAGAGAAAACGCAGAGACTGGAGAGGTTGACGCAGAGGCAGCTGGAAGTAGTGCAGAGGTAGGAGAAGCCAGCGTGGGTGACGTAGAGGGTCTAAGGGCTGACGCAGAGGCTTCAGTAGCTGCGCAGAGGCTAGTAGAGCTGACAAATGGCCAAGAGGTTGCGTTGGGAAGAGTTTCGCGAGGCAGACTGGGTGCTGGTGAGCCAGAAGGGTGATGCAGTCCCTATTCGAGTGATGCAGAGCAGTGGAAGCTGCAATAGTTGCTGTGGGATTGTTCATCTGGTAATTGATCAGCTAGAATATCTGTCTCTGAGGAGAGGTACTACTGCCGAGGGTATTCTCTGTTGGATTGAGATGTTGACACTGTACTTGTGTTTATTTTCAGTGTTTACTTGGTAAAATAACTTGTTAAGTAATTAAACAAGTAGGAAGAAATAATGCGATAGTACAGGAAGAATTTCTAACGGGTTAAACTTAGAAATTCCAACACGCAGAGGGCCAGAGAGCTGACGCAAAGGGTCTGAAGGCTGTCGCAAAGGCTTCAAGAGCTGAATTGAAGCTAGCAAGGCTGACACAAGGTCAAGAGGAAGCGCTGAAGAATTTTCGTGGGGCAAACTAGAGTTGAGAGGCTGAATATTTGTCTCTGAGAAGAGGTATTATTGCCATGTATCAATCTCTGTTGGGTGAGCCATTTCTGGCACCCTAGTTGTACTCAAGAATCTACATAATAATAAAATCCTCAGAACTGCGGCTTGCCGCACTGGTTTTCCCGCATTCCATTTTTCCGGGGACGATTGTCCAGAAATAACGGTGTCCCTTGTGTGTTTGTCTCAGTATTTCAGTTGCTGATCTGTATATGAGTTTAAGGCTGCATTTGTGTTTAATTCAGTATTTATATCTATAAATAACTTGTTAATGCAATGAACAAGTAGGAGAAATTAAACCAAATAATGCAGTAGGGATTTCTAACGTGCCAGACTGGGAAATTTCAACATGGTATCAAAGCATTGCAGATCACAAGAGGACTAAAGGCATCAACGATATTGGAAATTTGCATTAGTGACAACTGTCCCGAGAGATAGAGCTGCTCCTAAGCAGAATGCAGCAGAGAAGAAGTGATACAGAGGGTCCGTGTCATCATTTCGAGCCAAGGAGAAGGCCAGCGCAGAGGTAGAAGAGGCTCACAAAGAGCCACGTCATCCTACTCAACCAGGTAGGATTGACACAGTTGGCCAAAGGAACGATTCAACCTTTGCCGGGATTGCGCAGAGCTGGAAGGCTCAGTTTCTTTAGTTGTCGGGGCCTAGGGAGCTGTGGGCAGATTGTGGTTGGGAAGTTGGTGGGGTGCTGTTTCTGTCGAAGCAAGACAATGCCTAACGGGACATAACCAAGGTAGAGGGAGTCGCTACCTTGATAGATTTCTAGCCAAGAAATCCAGATGCGAGTTGCAATTGCAAGGAGGATTGGAGAGGTTCAACATTTGGCGAGAAGATTTCCAGCAGGGAAATCATGACTTAGAGGGACATTTCCAGGAGGGAAGTCGAAACTCAGATGGAGTCCAGAAGAGGAGCGGAAATGGCAGTGAACATATTGAGGGATCAGGACAGGTTGGATGGGGCTTCCAACTTTGTCATTTGGAAGGCCAGGATCTTGGCAGTCCTGGATAAACATCGCATCAAGGGCTTTGCCTTGAGATAATGAGAAGTATGAGGATGCAATGGCGAGGGCAAAGTGCATAATCCTTGACGGGGTCAAGGATCATGTCGTACCACATATTGCTGAAAAGAACATAGCGAAGGAGATGAGGGATACTTTGATGACCTTGTATTAGGGCACTTTCGTGCAATCGAAGATGCTTTTGGAGAATCAGCTGCGGTCATATCATATGCAGAAGGGGGAGCAGATAGATCTATTCCTCAGATTGCAGGAGATTCATGACTAGCTTACTTCCATAGGGTCTACATTGGATCTGGAGTTCTTGGTGAGGACCGCCCTGAATGCAGTCTTCGAGGAGTGGGAGACATTTGTCCAAGGCATTTTGGGCAGAGCTATTCTTCAAGGATGGGAAGAGATGTGGGTAACTCTTTGCCAAGAAGAGATCAGACGGTTGACCAAGGCGGGGAGTAGTGGCAAAGGAGATTGAATCAAGAAAGAGGAGGATGCGGCTCTAGCATCTGCGGGACAACAGGGGAAGAGTAAGAAGAAGGATATCCCCAAGGTGAGGTGCTTCCACCGTGGGGAGCTGGGACATTATGCATCCTAGTGTCCCAGGAAGAAGAATAAGGGAGAGGCTTCTGACTCCAAGGCAGCTCCGGCTAAGGCGGAGAAAGAAGTCGAGACCGATGACGACTGTGCCATGAGTGTTCATGCATCTCTAGAGAAGAGGTGGGTAGATATCGAGTTGTAGTTAGGAGGACTACATACTAGGGGTAGGATCCTTGAGGTGCCCAAACTCTTGGATCGCATATGGCTACGGGAGCCCTTAACGACAGTAGCATGATGACAGTTGTCAGGTGGAGCAAGGTGTGATGGAGCGGTAAGGCAGTGCTAGAGTGCAAAAGTCTGTAGCAGCGCAGTGGAGGTTGCAGTAGTGCGAGCGACACAGAGGTGTATGCAGCAACACAGTGGCAGCAGAGGGAGCATAGGATAGGAGTAGAGGCAGCTTCAGTTTCACGAGGTTTCTAGACTGACCGACATGTTAGTAATTGGGTAGATTAGTTACTTACTTCTCGGTAACTGAGTTGCAGTGCAACAGTTAGCAGTGGTAGTGCTAGGGGCAGCATGGGCAACATATTGAGAGGGAGTTGCAGTATAGATGTAGTAGTGGCAGTGTCATGGGCAACAATACAGGAAGCAACAGTGCAGATGATGTGAGGCAGTAGGCCAAGCATCAACATAGGTACCGGTGTGGAAGGATTAGTGTGATGTTCAGTGGTGGAGCATTACTAGAACACATTCCTCGCTAAGAGGGAGTGTTGATTCGTGGTAGCATCGAATGTGCTCTAGCCATGAAAATTGGTGGAGAGGCTAAGGCACATAAGATCTCCAAGACCTAGAAATGGTTTGGGGAAATTCCACTCGGTTGGAGAGATATTAAAATAGTTAATATTTTTAATGGGGTTCTTAAATCTAAACTTAGGAAAATTAAAATCTTAACGACTATTAATATAAAATTGGGTGAGAATGTTCTAAATGACATGTATCAAGCCAAATCTAATCGTAGCCGTTGATTAGAGACTTAATCTCGGCCATTGAAGACTCAACAAGAAAAGTATTAGAGGAGGCTTGAGGGTCAGTTGGAGATACACCAAAGTTGATCAGTCAGTTCGATTTTCTGGAGCGGGGCTTGTTGAGAAAATTCGAACAAGTGATCTGTTGCAGCGAGGGGCAGTGAGTATATAGCAGAGAGGCAGGGATAGTGCTAGAGGGTCAGCGTAGTGACTGAAGAGGTTGACGTAGAGGCAGCTAGAGCTACGCTGAGGCAGCAGGAGCTACGTAGAGGCAGTTGGGGGCTGCGCAGACGCTGAGGGGCCTGTGTGGGTGACACAAAGGGCTAGAGAGCTGACACAGAGGCTTCAGGAGTTGAACTAAAGCTGGCAAGGCTGATGTAGGGCCAAGAGAAAGCATCAGAAGGATTTTCGTGGGGCAGACTAGAGCTGAGAGGCTGAATATCTGTCTCCGAGAAGAGGTATTACGGCCATGTAATAATCTTTGTTGGGTGAGCCACTTTTGGCACCCTAGTTGTACTCAAGAATCTGCATAATAATAAAACCCTCAGAACTGCTACACTGATTTTCCCGCAATGGGTTTTTCTGGGGACGATTGTCTAAAAATAATGGTGTCCCTTGTGTGTTTGTCTCCGTGTTGCAGTTGCTGATCTGTATATGAGTTAAGGTTGCATTTGTGTTTATTTCAGTATTTATATTTATAAATATCTTGTTAATGGAATGAACAATTAGGAGAAATTAAATCAGATAATGCAGTAGGGATTTCAACAGATTCATTTCTCTCATCATCACTTGGATTGGGTTATTAGCTGTTGTGAGAATTTCACATTCCCTTTTGGAGAACAAGTTGGTTTCATTGATGGATTTTGATGTATGGATTTTATCTTCTTGATCTTGGAGCTTCGTTATTAGCATAATATGATGATTGGATATATTCATTTGTACATGTAAGTGATTTTTTTCATGTTTATTCTTGTTATTTACTTTGTCACATGAATGTTGCTGGGATTTTCGTTATATAGGTCCTGAAATTTACTACTTTTCTATGCAAAATTGTGGAAATTTTGATCTTTTGAAGCGTTGCATCATTGCATGTGCCATGTATGAATGGGTGAATTCTTCTATTACCTCTCAAACTAGCAGGGGACATAAAGGGAGATCCCTTAAGGGAAAATGCTAGGCCAAGGGCAACGAATGGAGACTTAGCCCACTGTCACCTTATCTAAGGCACCCTTCTATTTACAGACTTTCACCGATGGGAGGAGACCTGGTATGTATGTAGTCATTAATGAAGGATAAGTCAATGGATATGAGTGACCCAAAAGAATCCTTTCCCATAAGAATTTGAAGGATGGGACTTGCTTTCTAAGCAAGGTACTATATATTCTGGGGAAAGGAAGAGAGGATTTGCGGGTTTTGTTTATGGGATAAGTCTTGTGAAAGAGTTCCCGAATCCCTAAAATCCTTATTAGAATTGGCATCCTGGATGGTTTGGAAGAATGATCTTTCAAAGTAGCAGGACCACACGGGGCTATGTGGATCTGGTCTAGGGTATGAGGAAAGTATGTAGCAACTAATGATATTCTCACCCTAGACAAGGTGGGGGAAAGGATCAAATAAAGAATTTTGCTTTAAGATGTTGTTTTGACCCTATGAGGCACTAGCCTTGGGGATGGCAGGGCAAGTTTTGATCCTGGAGCTAGGGCATGGATTTTCTCCAAACTCCACCTTCGGAAGGACTTCAAAATTGGGTGAAACCTAGAGGAAAGGTCAACATAGGAGACTCTAGGAGATTGGATTTTTTTGATGGCTAGCTTGTCAGGAAATTGATGGCCTAGGTACCCTAATGTGTCAAGACCTGGGAGGAGCTGAAAGAATATGAGTTTTAGTGACCACCCTTGGTAGATTGGTGCCTTAATCTTTGGGAGAATAGGGTCTATGAAGAATATGAGTAAGATTTCTTGGTTCCTAGTCAATGAGGCCTCAATATCACTTCACTTGCTTTCTAGGTCAAGAAGAAGCAACCTTGCACCTTTTATACTTCAATGTGCAAACGTAATGGCTTATCAGGTTAAATTCTTTGATAGGATTACACCTAGGAGATTTTTCTCATATGACATGGCCCATACATTGGGAGATGCTATAATAGAGAGAAATTCCACAAATTTAAGCATAAAATGCATGCAACAATTAGCCCTAAAACAACGAAAATCCCAGTCCAACATATATGACAAAAGTAAACAAAAATAACATCAAAAGCACGTACTTGCATATAATAGAGTATATCCAAACATTCACAATTGACAATGGAGAAGCTCCAAGAGAAGATAGACCAATATCCACACATCAAAACTCATCCATAAAGCTCCAATTCATCCTTTAAAAGAAGTGCAAAAATCTCAAGAGAGATAAGAAATCCAAAACCAAATTGATGATGAGAAATGAAGTCATCTGACTTGTATTTATACACAACTTAGGAGTTCAAATTAGCCTCCTTGGCCTACATAAGCCCCAAAAATAAAATAATGTTCTAATAATTCAACTTTTGGTGACAAGCCCACCAAACTAGCTCATAAATGAAAAAGTAAGCTTCTCAAGTGTTCAAATAATAATCTATGCATGTCGCAAGGCCCTTTAAGAGGCCTAATGAGGTCCATGGGTGCCACAAGGAAGAGTAGGACCCTTAAAACCATGGACAAGGTGGGGGGGGGGGAGGGGTATGCTCCAAATGACATGTGGGGCTACACAAGTGTCCTCACGGGTCTCCAAACAAATCAAAGATGCATGTAGATCACCTATAAGGGCTAGGATGATGGTGTAGGTGATGCCACATCATCGTGCAAGTCTTGGATCATCTGCCAAGTGTATGGTGCAAATTTGTGGTCAGCTGGCCATGATGGATCAGGTGCATCTTCCTCATCCAATAAGTGAACCATGAGCAATCTCTACATGATTGTGGGGATCTATGGAGTGCTGTCTGCTGCTGTGGAGGCCCATGGCTCTGAACACACATCCTACATGTGCCAATGTAGCCCTCTGGAGGTGTAGGACCCCGTATAGGGAGACCAAACCCAAGATGGAAACCATCTGCAATCTTACATAAGATCCAATGCATCTCGTAGCTTTCCAGTGCAACAAGTCATTAGAGAAATCGAGTAAATGAGGTTACCTAATCATGGACCACAAGTGGGAGTTCATAATGGCCTGCCCTTCCATAATGGGCTTCGGGATGTGCCAATGTCTCCTAAACTCCAAATGGGGTTAACCAATAATCCTATTAGGTGGTTTCTTCTTCTTCAAAGGTGGTATTTTCAGCAAGACACTTGCTTCTTCGAAGAGGTGAACCTTCTAATGAAGATTCCAATGGCTGACCTTAATTATCCTCATCCTGCAAATGCTCCTTTTCAATGATGTATGATGAGCTTGATACTAGATGACTTCCTTCTACCCATAAGTACTACTTATGCTTCTAATGAGGTTACCAAGAGCTACTTTCTTCTAATGATGATTGCCATAGACTTCTACTTCAGCTATCTTTCAAGCTTTCGTTGATGATGTCATGAGCTCTTGCTTCATTTGTATGCTCTTATGATGTCATCTCCTAAAATGATGCATCCTATCACGCTTCTTATGTTTTCTACCATAATAGCTATAATTTACAAGAACTAAAAAGAACTCAGTGGAGAAGAATATCTCTATCATAGTAGAGATCTTTTACTTCCTCCTTTGATTTCTTTTTTTTAGCTTCTTCCACTTCTTTAGTGATATGGGCTTTTTCCCTTCCTCTTTTGTTGTTGTCCTTCTTGAGTTTGGAAAAATATCTTTTGTAGTGTCCATATTCTTGATAGCCATAGCATTGAACCTTAGCCATATTCTTCTTCCTTTTTTGAGGACCAAACTTCCCAAACTTTCTTAAGTCGCTGAAGGAAGTCTAGATGACCAAAAGAAGGAAAGAGGTATGTATGCAAATGTTTGATAAGTTAGGTCCTGTCATCATATAGTTGCAGATAACTAGGATAGATACTCTACTTCACAAGCATGATAAAAAAAGGGTTCTCTTTTGTTGGAAAGATGCATTGAAGGCATGATTCACATATTGACTAGATGAAATCAACATAATATGTCTTCATATGAAATATGAGGTGGTTGACAAAGATGAACTATGATTGGAAGTTCCTGGGAAGCAATATGTGAATAAAGAAAAGAAGAGATCGTGAAAAATGCAACTATGGTCCCATAGAAAAGGCAATCAACATCTGATGACTAGAAGAACTGACCATGATATCTCCATGGGAAAGATATGAAAACCTCGGAAGAAAGAAGACCCTTGACAAATTGAATATCTTGGACATGTGTCAATATGTATGCAGGATGTTGATGTTGCAACAAGCAGGTGTCATGATGAAGGGCCATCACAAAAGGTAATCTCTGATGTGATGTTCATTTTTTGATTTTGAACAGTGTCTGGATGGGCTAATATAGGGCTACCAAAAGAAAGTTGTGGATGTCACCTACAACTAGTACTCATGTGGAGGATGAAAGATCCTATAGGAAACATAATAGGGAAGAGGTAGTAGTATGAAGAAAAAGGCAGATATGGTCTAGTAGATCACTTTCTGATGAAAGGAAGGATGTCATGATTGACATGGTTCGAGAAGGAAAGTGATGGATGGTTGATGCCCTACAAAGAAGTCCCAAAATATGAAGACTCCATAATATTAAAATAAAATTCATGACATCGAATGGAGGAGCTCTACAAGCAGCAGAAGGTCCCATGATCTCCACCAAAGGTAGAAAGCTGCTATTAAAAGCAAGTCCTTAGATTAAAGAGAGCTTAGACAAGTCCCTGCTTGAGAGGGAGCTTGGGTGCATTCCTTTTGTAGGAAAGGGTACATTCCTTCATAGGAATGGGTATATCCTCCCTAGATTAGAGGGAGAGATAGGCACATCATTCTTGTCTTCACTTGGGAAGAAAGAATGGAGGATTGGGTAAGCATTTGACATCCGATACTCTTTGAGGATGTGGTAGGGCATCCAAGATAAGAGTAGTCGTAGAGGACTGATATTCATTGAGGACTGGGAATCCAAGATAAGAGTAGTCTGGGAAGGACATACCCTATGAACAATCGGGTGGGGTATGTTCCTTAAGAGACAATGATGATGGTGTCTATAAATCATTGGCCTCACCAGCATTGTGCTCTGATCTTGTGGAGAGATAGATTTGTTAGTCAAGGCCTTGCTATGTGTAAATGTTGGATGATATGATATTATACAGATGGGTTACCGATCCGACTCTTCTTATGAAAATACTTCAGATTGAGAATGTCCAAGTACCTTGTATGAATTATGAATACCTCCCTAGCTAAGAGGGAGTGTTGAAATATGTAACTAGGTTCGGTATTCATAATGACATATGTAATCATTATTTTATGTATTTAATGTAATAAGAAAAATAAATTTGTTATTCTTTTCTTAAGGCATGGGTTTCATGCTCAAGATGAATTTATTTTATAGGTCGAGTTCCCATTGGGAGCTTCCAAGGCCTATGAGTCATTGTCTTGTATGAAAGACCCATTTGGGCATGTTACATATTGTAAAAAAAAAATATTTGAGTCAAAGTCAAGTCAAAGAACCCTCCAAGATCAACGCAAGTGCTAATTATCAAGTTAGCCTACAAAGGAGCAATCGACCTATCTAGAAGGACATGTCGGCCTAGGAAAGATGACTAGTTGGCCTAATAGCATGGGAGAAGAGCCTATATAAAGGTAAACTCGACCTCACTCAAGGATCACTCACTCACTCACTAAGAAGAGTTCAATCAAGAAGAAGAAAGGAGCCTAATACCTAGTGAAGGAAGGAGAAAGAAGACAAAATCATTTTCGATCTGTTTTGGGCAAAAATACCTCCACACGTGTGAAGATTTGGGCATCATCCTGCAGCAGTAGAAGCTGAAAGTACAGTCACTCAAGGGAGCCAAATTTTGGATCAAAGGCAGTCTATTTTCCATGCCGAATTGTCAAGAGGAGTCAAGGTCAAGCGAAGTAAAAAAGAGGCAAATTTGTCCATATTCCAGCCACACGTGTGACCTAGGATTTTTGCAGAAGTGGCTGAAATTGTGGGTCTACAACAGCTAGCCGAAATTCTGAGTTAGGGTTGAAATATGAAGTTGTGACGCTATTGTGACTAGCGTTGACTTGGAGAAGAAGAAATACATCCAGAAGAAGCATTGACTTGATCTTGGAAGGGTTGTTGGTCAAGGGTCTAGGTATTGGAATTCGTCAATTGAAGATTCTATAAGAAGAAGAATTCTTGTGGGTTTTCCTCTCAAGATTTGAGAGGTTTTGGCCTTGGATGATCACCTATATCTTGTGTCCTTTGTCTTATTGTTCTTTATGTTTTGATAGCTATTTGATGAAGAGAACACAATATTAATCAACCTAAGAAGATCCCAATTAAGAAAAGTAAAATGTCTTGACAAGCAGTTATCATTAGAAAAGAATTTTCCCACACCTGCTGCCCCTAGATTTCTCAACAAGAGATTTGTTAGACATTGGCCCACACACATTGGAATGAATGAGATCTAATATTTCCTTAGACTTTGTATCACTACTTGTAAAAGGTTTCCTTTTGTTCTTTCCCAAAGCATATTCCTTACATACTCCTTCATGATCTTCCTTGATGTTGGGGATGCCTTTTACCATTTGAGTAAGTGAGGGTATTATCTTGTAATGAATATGCCCATATCTTCTATGCCATAGTTCGATAGGATTGATCTCCATGTGAACTAGGGCTTGAGGAGATGGTGTTATAAATCTATATAGCCTTCCTTCACGAACTCCAATAACTTTTGCCTTTTCAATACTTGAATCTCTTCCCCAAACCAAAACTTTTCCATCTACAAAGGCAACCTTATCTCCTTTATCTTCTAAACAAGAAATTGAAAGTAAATTCTTTTTCAAACTTGGGACGTAGAGTACATTGTTGAGGTGTAGCTTTGCTCCACTTTCCAGCTTTAGTGATGTAGATCCAAGAGTCTTGACTGCATAATGGTTGTTGTCTCCTAGCTTTTCTCCTAGCTCCACTGCATGTGATGAAGGTTCCCTTGATAGAGTATGAAGTTATCTACTTTCTCCTGTCATATGCCTTGATGCTCCACTATCAATGATCCATGTGTTGTCATCATCAAGGGTACCTATAAGTGCAGTAAAGAATCCTTCACTTTTGACTTTCCTAGATAGGTTGTAGATGATCCTTCCAATCTAGCTTCTTGCAATTCTCACGATATTGAATCCCAACTTCAAGTAACTTGCCATAGAGGGAGTAACCTTCTCTTTTAAGCCAACAAAGTGATCTCCAACCTTCTTTGACCTTAGCTCTGATACCATGTTGAGAAATCAATGCTAGTAGGAATTAGGGTTTGATTCCTCTTTCTTGATAATCACTTGTGAATTATGTTGGCTTTTTTAACTTCTTAATTAGTTTATCTTTCATCAAGTAATTACCAAATTATATGTGTATGAAGATCACAAGAACAAGAGACACGAGATGTAGGTGCTCAGCTAGGGAAAACCCCTACAAGGGGAAATCCTAGTCACAAAATATTCCTTCAGTAGATTCAAATCAAAATGAGACACTTCCAAACTTCTTAGACCTAGACAAAGACCTCCTCCAGCCACCAAGTCAGTCGTTCCCTTGAATAGATAAACCATGACAAAATCTCCAAGTGATAACTCCCTAACAACAACTTTAGTCCATAATTTCGGCCCCCCGGCAGTAGAATTTCGACCCCAGCAACATAATTTTGGATTTGCAGTAGACAAAATTTTCGGCCCCAACAACTACCTAGAAACTTTGCACATGTGGGAGATGGATAGCCAAGAAACTCGAATTAGGTCTTCCTAGCAAACTTCGTCCTCCTCCAGCTACTTCGCACTCCTTTTTTGCCTTTCTTCCTTGAAGATCGAACTTGTTGAGTGAATTTGACAAATAGGTGGAATTGCCTCTCCTTATATAGCCGTTCTGCTAGGCCGACTTCCCCTAATGTAGGCCGACTTCATGGGGATAGGACCGACTTGGTGTGGAGGTGACAAATGACCTTTTTGACTAAAAAATAATTCTTTTTACATGATACGAAAGCCCAATAAGGATCTAATAAAATTGAGAATGATTCTAATGACTCGAGACAAAATCTAGAAGCCTTCAATGGAGGCTTTGACCTAGAAAACATTGACCCAAGCATGAAACCCATGCTTTAATAAGTCATCTTCTTTAATAATAAAATTTCTTTTGCTAAGTACAATTATGAAGACCGACACTAGTTACATTCTTCAACAATTTGCATCTCATTTTCCTGGTTTTCCTACTTAGTTTCATTTGCATGCTTAATTGGGAATTAACACAACCTCACTTTACATTTCTTTTGGTCAATTTGCTATCTAAGTTCTTGCATGCCTGTAACCTACCATATTGTGGGTGATATCCCTAGGAGAATTCTTTTCTCCAAGATAGTCCTTAGCCAGTAGCCAACAACTCCTTGCAGCCGCCAAGTAGCTCATTGTTCCATTTCTTTGCCACTTGAGCCAACCATGTGGTCCCTCACCCATTTGTTATGATCGTATGTTTGAAGGTGGGCCTCTCGAACCTAAAGGTATGCCTTGTCATTTGGTAATTGAGTATTGTAGTTTGTTTATCATGGCCACTTCTGGCCATGGATTAGTGGGGGGATTTGGTAGAAAGAGTGGGTTAGGTCTGTGCTTTTGTCCCCTATACCCCTTTTTGGATACTAACCTTGGATTCTAGTCTCGTGGGATCTCTTTTATTGACCATTTGATTTTAAGGATGGTATTTCATGGGAGACCCTAATTTTGGTTGCGTGGTCCTGCTCCCTCATCTGCATATATTACCTCATTTCCATTCATTATTACCCCATTCATCATTTCTCCCACCTGTCCACATTCCTCCACTAGGTCCACATAGGGCTAACTCTCCCCTTCCCTTGGCCCACACCTTGGGTTAGGCCCCAGAGGTTGATGTAGGTAAAAGGAAAAGTAAAAGCATAATTGGCCAGATGCAACAAAAAACTATACCACAAAATGCAAAAGATGGTCGGGACAAACACATTTAGCAGATGGGCAAAAGCCAAAGCATGAGCTCTACCCCATCATCATGGCCATCACCCTGGTTCCTATAGGTTCTATGAGCCTCCTTCATCATGTAGGAACCCATGATTGTCCCAACTCGTGGGCAATGAACCGCCCTACCTTAGAAAGGGGTATCCACTACTATATCTCACACATCATGCTCTTATGCCTTGAGCCTCGAGCAGTTAATTAAAGAAAATTCATAGAAGGAAAAAGACATATAAAGAAGGGTTGAAAAATGAAGACCAGGGCACCTCATGAAACACAATTGCTCCCTCCTATACATTATATACCCAAGTGTGGGCTTCCCTCTTACTAGCTACCCTTGTACCCCAGCATGTGGCCCAGGGCTGTGCCTTCTCATTCCCTACTCCATTCATCTTTTATCACATGCCACCACCTTTTAAAGGATGTACCTTGGACATAGTATCCCCTTTAGAAGTAGAAACCACCTAATGGGATACTTGGTTAACCCCATTTGGAGCTTGGAGACATTAGCACATGCCAAAGTCCATTATGGAAGGGCATGCCATTATGGTGTCCCCACTTGTGGTCCATGGTTTGTAAGTTCTTTTATTCGATTTCGTTGATGACATGTTGTACTAGAAGTGTAGGGGACACATTGGATCTTATGCAGGATTGCAGGTGGTCTCTGTCTTGTGTTTGGTCTCCCTATACAGGGTCCTAACCCTCCAGAGGGCTACAATGGCACATGTTGAGTGTGTGTTGAGAGCCATGGGCCTCCATAACAATAGACAACACTCCATGGATCCCCAAAGATGTTCAGAGATTGCTTGAGATTCTCTTACTGGACAAGGAAGATGCACATGGTTCACCTTTGCCTAGCCAACCCCACAAATGTACCATGCATTTGGCAGATGACTCATGACTTGTATGTTGGTGTGACATCACTTACACCATCATTTGAGCCCTTACATATGGTCTACAGGCATCTTTGACTTACTTGGAGACCCATGAGGTCACTTGTGTGCCCTAACATCCATTGGGAGCAACACAGGTTTATTATGTGGAGAACTAGGGGCCAACCCCTTGTCCATTATTTTTGGGAGTCCTATTCATCATTTTGGCACTTATGGACTTCATCAGGGCTCTTAGAGAGCCCAACGACATGAATTATGGATCATTTTACCTCTTGGGAGGCTTATTATTTTATTTGTGAGCTAGTTTGGTGGGCTTGTCACCAATGGACAATTATTTGCACATTATTTTAGTTAATGGGCTAATGTAGGCTCAAATTAGGTAATTTGAACTCCTAATGAGTGTATAAATAGGAGAGACATGAATTCATTTGTATCCTCACTTTGGATTGGATCATTCTTCTCTCTTGAGAATTTTACACTTTTTTGGAGAATGAATTGGAGAATGGATGAATTTTGATGTTTGGATTGGAGTATTTTATCTTGGAGCTTCTTTATTGTCAAATTGTGGATGGTTGGATATGTTCTATTGCATGTAAGTACACACATTTAATGTTATTCTTGTTTTACTTTTGTCATATGCATTGAATGAGATTTTCACTATACTAGAGCTAATTGCTGCATTGCATAATTGCGAAATTGTGCAATTATTGTTTCTATATAGCATCTCTGAATGTATGGGCCATGTATGTGAATGAAATCTCCTAGGGATAATTCTACTAGTGAATTTATCTTGATAAGCCATCTCTTTATGCAAAGTGAAGTATAAAAGCTTTGAGGTCATTTCTTCTTGCCCTAAAGGCCAAGCGAAGTTGTCCTTAAGGCCTCCTTGACCGAAATACAAAGTCGTTTCTCATCATTTACCTAGACTCCATTCTCCCCAAGGGACTAGGCACTGGTCTACCAATAGGTGATCACTCAGAGAACATTTTTCTCCACCTTTCCCTTTCTCTTCTAGGTCTAGCCAAGTGGGTCACCTAGGGCATCACTTTCTCGACAAAATAGCCATAGAAAAAGTTTGATCTCCTAGCCTTTACTGCGCTGGTGTGTCCTCAAGGCCTCCTCCAAATTTGAAGCCATTCTGATGGTGGATTTGTGAGATATCCCACGCCCTAGCTCTGAGATCAAACTTTGCCCTGGTATTCCCTAGGTTAGCACTTCATAAGATCAATTTGACACCTTTAAGTTGAAATCCTTGCTTTGATCCTTTCCTCTTCCTCGTTTGGGTTAAAATCATCATTGGTTGCTAGATTCTCTCTCCTTAACCTAGGTTGGGTCCACTTGGTCGAGTGTGGTCCCATACCTTTGGAAGGTCAATTCTTCAAGAACCATTTGGGATTCAAGAACCACTCAGGAAGTCAAATTCAATAAGGATTTTAGGGATTGAGAAACTCCTTTACAGGTCATATTCTTCTAACCTAGCCCTTAAATCCTCACCTCCTTATCCTAGAAATCTTTGTACCTAGCTTGAAGAGCAAGTAAGATCCATTCTTGACCCCCTTTAGGAAAAGGACCATTAAGGTCACTTCACATCCATTTGTTGATTCATTCTTCACAAGTGACTTCCATATACCAGGTCTCCTCCCATCGGTGAAAGTCCGTAAAGAGTGGGGAGTCTTAACTGAGGTGACAATGGGCTAAGTCTCCATCGTTTGCTTTGACCTAGCAGTTGTCCCTTTAGGAGTCCCTTTTAGTCCCCTCTTAGTTTGAGCAATAACAATGCCTAAGTTCAAATTTGACAATTTGCTTCTTGAGAAATTTCATTTATGTGCAAGCACTTTACTTTTGTTGGCAAGCATTGATTTACTCCATTTGTACTCAACTCATTTAAATTGTTTCATAATCAATTTGATATATGATTCATTATTGTGTTAACTTATGCTACATGTTTTGGTGATTATTGGAGCATTACATTTCATTTGAAGCAATTCTACCTTAAGTAATTTATTCATCTCATTTCATTTAACTTGTCTACTTTCAATCAATTTCTTGAATCACATGCAACACTTGTGAGCTAATTGCCATATTTTTCAATTGAAATCATCATTGCAATTTTATGTGAGCACTATCTCATTGTTTTTATTTTGAAACATTGCAATCAACATTTCTTTTGGGAAAAAACTTACATGCACCTCATTTAGGCATATTAGCATAACTTGCATTTCTAACTGATTTTACCTCCAAGCATAAACTTGGTTGAATAGAAATATTAAGACCAAGATTTCCTTGGAAAATTCTTCCAACTGGTACGGAGTAAGGTAAAGTGTGTGACCTTGCAGTTATGAAGGTGGCATTATCCCCTTGTAGGAACGAAAGTATCATCGATTGTAAGGATTAGGAAAAGGGTTTTGTTAACAAAGCCAAGAGTTTCCTCAACCCCTCTTCCTTGCAGTCACCCCAATTCTTACCCAAGAGAATCTCTCACTTAGAATAAGCATTTAGTTTAAAACTTACCAAGATAAATGCATCCCACTTTAGCTAAGTGCATATCATTTTAACTATTTTTATTTCTAAAGCATTTTACTTGCAAACTTGTCTCAGGTACTTGTTATGGTGAACATCCATTGAAGTTATCATTTTAGTTGTTGAAGTATCTCTTTGAGCAAGTACAATATCTTTCTTTCGCAAGCACAACTTTGGTTCATTTGATCTCATTTTGATGTATTTGTTGTTACTAGTCAGACATCAATTTGTCTCATGTTATATCATCTCTTCCTGTAAACTTATGTTATGTGATCTTATCCAAAATGTCTTCTACATAGCCTCAATAAAAATCATTGTTTATTTTATTTAACATCCCCAACATATAATTATTGATTATGAGTTAATTAATATGAAGTCGTTACAACGTAACTTTATCATATTACATTATAACATTAGGAATTTTTCAGAAATAAAATAATTCTAACTTATAGCTCCCAAGTTATTTAGGTGTCTTGTGGTGCTTGGGATATGTCATAGTTGTAAGTTTTATGATAGAGCGCATATATTCTTAGTTATTGTTATTCTTTAATCTTATTGTGAGTATGGATGAATTACTAGTACCATTAAACAATTGTTGTCGTGAATGGACATAGATATATCTATTTGGTGGATACTCTATGTACCTTTATGCTAGTATTTTACATGACGAAATTTATTGCCTAGATATGTTTCAAATATAAATAATTAGAATAGGTATCTACACATGTATTTCTTAGCAATAGTTGGTTAAAGCAACTCCATGGTCACAGATTATTGGTGGTAAGCTTCACTGTTAATTTTTGCTTTATATTTATAATTGCAGTTATTGTAATGTTGGGTACATGTGTCATATTTTACATGTGAGGATACATGATTGTTGACTTTACTATTTACTATTTAGTTTCGTAGTTACTTTCATGGTACCTATTTTCTATTTTTTAAACTTTTGGTAAAATGTTGGAGCATTCCATTGATTAAGCATTGCTTTATTGTGGTGTTGTTCTTGCAGAGACTTTATGTAACGATGTTTCCCTGTAATGAGTGTGCTAAGATTATCATTCAGGTGGCTAGTTACTTTTCCCCTTAGGAAGCTATCTTTTTTTTTCTACTTTCTAAATGGTAGAATCCATCTTGTACGATATCACATGTTATTATTGCACACTGACAAGAAATGTAAGTTGATTGATTATTCTCTTCGATTGTTGTGAACAATGATTTATGTATTGCATTTACTTTTTAATGCTGTTCTTATGTAGCCTTGATGGAAACATCGTCACTAGGGCAAAATGCTCCAAGGTGTCCAGAAATGAGGACATTAGAAACACCAATCAAAGAGCTGGCAAAGTGTGTCAAGCATTAAAAAGTACAAAATAAATTCACTTTTTTTTAATTATTTAGGAAAATATAGCCCAAATCACATTGGAACATAAATATGAAAAAAAACTATTATTTATGATGCAGTTGATGGCAAATGAAACATTGAAGATAAGATTATATCTAATTAGCTTTCTAGTCAATGATTAAAATCTGAATGACTAGTATGAAATGGCATCAATTATATATAAATGTGTCTCATCATCAGGAGTCATCTGTAAGGATCAATCTAGCAGATAGAACGCCCTGCAACATTTTTTTTTATGAGTGTATGATTATGAATTTGTGTAGAAGGTGGTGTTGAGGGTGTTACATCAGCCTCATTTGAGATTTTCAGAGGAGCTTGAGAGGAATCATGAGTGTTAGAGGATAGGCTGGTTTTAGTCCTAGGCCTCAAACTATTGAGCATGTTTTCACCCTTAGAGTTGTCGTTTCACATGTGATTAAGATCTATGTCACATGTTTCAGGTTTGATTTCGAGTTCAGTAATAATTAAGTTTGATTCGAGTTTAAATTTTTTGATGGCATTAACCATTAGTTTCGACTATACATATTTTTCAATATATTTATATATAATATAGAAAACATAAAATGAAAAGAAATCAACTTCAATAAACATATATGATTAAAATTTTGATCGATGAACATACATGAAAAACTTAATCATAATAACATCCAATCATCAATGGCATTAATTAAATGTAAACATACACCATAACTAGTTTGCAAGTGTAATTTGCAAAAAGAAACATCATAATTTTCAAACTTCAAACTTTAAAAGAATGTCCATAATGTCAAATATTTGTATTTGTAATCTCTAGAAAAATCACAAAATACATGATCAAAATTTAAACATACAGTATAAGTATATTGTAAAATCAGGGAGGACATGATTTCCAAATTTAAAAATTTAAAAAGGGAAGTACATAATCTCAAGTAGTTATAACTCATAGAATTGTATTACAAAATTCGAAAACATGGTTAGATTATCTATCCTTGTGGCATACTTGTATATTCTGTAGACACTTCCAACTACAATATAACTCCACTCCAGTTACAAACTTAATAGTATACACTTCGAAAACTCCATTGTCCAACATAGACTTGTTACTCTACAAGATGACAACCAGACTTTGATGAAGTCTTGAGAACACAATCCACACGCTACAAGCACAAGCAATTTGTAAACATGAATAGAAGTGCAGAACAATGAACATGGGTTTGTAAACTTCACCGTAGAATTGAGCTAGAGAGTGTTGGATGTGGATAGAAAAAGGCTTTCAGGGAGTAGCACAACAAAACAAATTTGTGAGAAAGGAATGAGACTTGGAATGAGACCATGGGCACAAATTGTTTTGATAGTTAACTTGTCAAATCGTATACCAGCGAACTCAAAAAAAATCAATTAAATTTGCCTTTAAATTGCCTTTCAGGCTAAAATTTGATTCGGTTCGTATGGGTTCGAATTCGATATGGTTCAAGTTTGGGGTTTGGCCATGAGGTTTGGTGCACCTCAACAATTTTGAATTCTTTTTTACGTTTGTCAGATTTGGAATGTCAACGTTCGAATTTGGTGAACCTTGTGACTGTTGAAGAAAGTGTAACTAGGTTTGGTCTTCATCAATCTAATTTTGACCTTTGTACTTGTAAAAGAAAATAATTATTATTTTTATAATTATCAAGAATGGGTTTCTTTCCCATTTGATAGGTCAAACACATGTTTAAGTGCTTCTACGAAATTCAAAGAGTCAATGTAATAGTTGAAGACCCATGTGGGCATGTTACACGATGTAAATCTATGTATTAGAGTCAAAGAATGACCTCCAAGTAAAGTCATAAGCCTCCTCCTTATGTCGGCCTCAACAAAAGAAGTAATTCGATATCTTAAGGTCAAGTCGGCCTCACTTGATCAAGTCAGACCAAATAGCAAGGACAAACTCCTATATATAAGGTAACTTGGCCTCACAAAAGGAGCAAGAAGTGATCTATGAAATCAGGGACGAAGAAGTCTAGAAAAAGGTGTGAAAAAGAAAGATAAGGGTCTCTATTTTAGCGAATAAGGAGGAGCATCCTAGCTGTGTTTGAAGGACTGATCTTGAGACAGATTTCTGTCACACATGCGAAGAGGAAGGCTCATTCTGCTGCTATATTAGATCAACTACTACAGTCACAAGAAGAATCTTGGTTGGGGTGGGAAAAGGCTACTAATTAGGCCTCCTCCTCAAGAGAAGGAAGAGACATCAAAAGCGAAGGAAAAGAGCAAGCAAATCCTCAATCTGTGAAAGTATTCTCCCACACATGCGAAATAAAGAAGATCATACTGCTGTCATCTTAGATCTGTAATTGCAGTAAGGAAAAGAGCTCGGATAAGTCAGAAATAAGGGCTTCTCCCCAATCAACGAAGGCTCCACCTCAAAGAAGGGCATCTCAAGAACACATAGAAGATTGAAGCATCAAGGTCAAGAAGCAAGGGAAAACAAAGGCTGAAGCATCAGATCAACAAGCAAGGGTTCAAGATCCATCAAAGGAAAGAAGGATTACTATCTCCACTCCTAGATCCATCAAGAAAGGACTACCATCCTGGGAACGAAGTTCTCATTGAAAAGAAGAAAGATTTCCATCTAAAGGCATCTACAAGAAGGTACATCCAAGAAGAGTCTCCATCAAAGATCCTTCATCTGCAAAGAAAGGCACCCAAGATCTAGGCACGTCATTGAATATCTCTAGATCTACATAGTGAAAAGTTTTCATCACCAAGAAAATCTCTCATAAGGCGCCTTGAAGAAAGCATCTTGAAAACTCCAAGATCTAAGAAGTCAAATCATCAAATCTTCATGGAAGCAGCAAGATCTCTTCACAACAACTTTCTCAAGTAGGTATTTTTATGTCCTCTTTTGAACATATCAAAATGTCTTTTTGCAAGGAAAGCAACAAATTGGTTGGGATTGCTAATTTCCTTGCATGGAAAAAGAGGATTGATCTACTTCTCAAAGAAAATGAAGTTATGGACAACATCAAAGGCATTGTCACTATTCCTGCATAGGAACAAACTCAAGCCCTAGCAAAGTATAATAAGGATGAAACAAGGGCTTAAAGGATTGTGATAAAATCCATCAAGGACACTCTCATCCATTATGTTTCCAAACTTGAAACATCTAAAGAAATCTATGATAAGCTGGTGGAGCTATTCTCAGTTACTATAGCTGGAGAAGTGATATCGTTACGTAATGAATTATATAAAATGAAGATATCCAAAGAAGAAGGAATAGCTCCCTACTTCATGAAGGTCTCTGAGATGAGAGACTACCTACAGGTACTAGGAGAAGTTATGTTTGACAGAGAAATGACTACAATAGTACTCAATGCATTACCCGAGGAATGGGGAAACTTCACATCCAGTATATATGCCAAGAAGGAAGCTACCCCGTTGAATGAACTTTGGACTCTATTTCAAATTGAAGAAACTCGACTCAAAGCCAAAGATGATGTGGGATCAAAGGAGCAAGCATTTGTTGTTATGGCCAATGCAAAAGGAAAATTTGGCAAGTTTGGTCCACAGAGAAAGGGTAAAATAGATATGTCAAAAGTCCAATGCTTTGGTTGCCAAGAATATGGACACTATAAAAGGGATTTTCCTAAGTTCAAGGACAACAATAAAAGGAAACAAGAAGAAGCCCACATTACCCAAGAAGTAAACGAAGAAGAGAAGAAGCGAAAGAAGGAAACCCCTCCGGATCTCTACTATGATTGAGATCAACTTCTTCGCATAAGTTCTCTTTAAAGTTTTGGGTATCATAGGAATATGTAGGAGTAGGATAGAATGCATGATTTATAAGAATGGCACCTTAAGGAATATAGTAGCATTATGCAAAGATAGCTTAGATAAAGATATTCATGTAGGAAGGATGTAGCCATTGAATGACCTCATCAATGCATAAATGAATGATCAAAATGAGGAAGAATCATCTTAGAAGGCCATTATCATCAACAGGAAGGAACATTTGCAGGATGAATACTACAAGGATACTCCGTTGAAATCCTCAATAGAGGGTTCATAAATTTAAGGAGAAGCATATGCCTTGATAGGAATTCCACTTATGGGGATTCAAGAAAGGATGACATGTAGGCAAAGAAAGATGTAGTAGAGCAAAGGAATTGAGATAATCTCAATCAAGGAAGCTATCAAAAGGAAGCTGAAATGATCAAGGAAAGAATTAAGATGAGGTATGCATCTATGTTTTTCAGTTAAGTCATGTCATCATTTGTGTTAATGAGTATGAGGAATTGCTCTGAAAGCATGGTCAAGAATATGATAGATCTCTTTCATTGAATATATGCACGAAGGCATGGTTCACACACTGATAAAGGTCAACATGAGAAATGACCTCATATGGACTATGAGGTTGTTGACTAAGAAACCTATAAAGAAGCATATGAGAAAAAGAAATCAAAGATAAAAGGACACCATGGACACTAGGAATCAACATCCGATAGATTTGGGGAGACATCTCTTGGAAGAAGGCATGAGAATTCTGACAAAGGCAGAAAAAGACCAAAGGACCCTTGACACCTGGGAAGGCCTTAGAGATGTGAACATGCAGGATGTTGATGATTCAAGCCAACAAGATGTCATGATGGAAAGCTGTCTCATAAGGTACTATTTGATTTAACGTTATGCTTTGATTTCTTGAATAATATCTGGATGGGTTCATGCAGGGCTACTGGAGCAAGAGTTGTAAGTGCAGGTACAACTAGCATTCACGTGGTAGATGAAAATTCCTGAAAGAAACATGATGAGGAAGAAGTAACCATATGACGAAGGTTCCAGATATGTATGAAGAAGGCCACTTTCCATGAAGAAAGGAATGACATGACAGACTAAGAAGGAAAGTGATAGATGGCTGATGCCCTACAAGAAGCTCGACTGAATTTCATGACATCAAGGAAAGAAAGTGATCAAGTAGCTAAATGACCCACAAAGAAGAAGTTGTTGATGAAAGGAAGAGTCCCCAATTAAGAGGGAGCTTGTGCAAGTCCCTGGTCAGAGGGAACTTGGGTACATTCTTTTATAGGAATGGGCATATCTTCCCTAGTTGAGGGAGAGATAGACAAAACATTCTTGTCTTCACTTGGGAAGAAAGGCTGGAGGATTAGGTAATCATCTGGCATCCAATGCTCTTTGAGGATGTGTAGGGCATCCAAGATAATAGTAGGTAAGAGGACCGATATTCTTTGAGGGCTGGGAATCCAGGACAAGAATAGTCCTAGAAGGTCATACTAAGTGAACACCCGGGTGGGTATGTACCTTGAGAGACAATGATGAAGGTGTCTATAGTCATTGGTCTCGCCAGCATTGTGCTTTGATCTAATGAGAAATAGAGCTATCAGTCAAGGCCTTGCTGTGAAGACAATGTTGGTTACTACGATGCTATAACAGATGGATTGCCAATCCGATTTCTCTTATGTGAATTCTTCAGATTGAAAATGTCCAAATACCTTGTAATGATTTATGAATACCTCCCTAGTTAAGGGGGTGTCTTGAAGAAAGTGTAACTAGGTTCGGTCTTAATAAATGTAATTTTGATCTTTCTACTTGTAAAAGAAAAGAATTATTATTTTTGTAATTATCAAGAATGGGTTTCTTGTCAATTTGATAAGTCAAGAACATGTTTAAGTGCTTCTAGGAAAGTCAAAGGGTCATTGTAATAGTTGAAGACCCATGTGGGCATGTTACACCATGTAAATCTATGTATTAGAGTTGAAGAATGACCTCTAAGCAAAGTCATAAGCCTTCTCCTTATGTCGGCCTCAACAAAGGATGTAATTCGATATCTTAAGGTCAAGTCGACCCAAATAGGAGGGACAAACTCCTATATATGAGGCAACTTGGCCTCACAAAAGGAGCAAGAAGTGATCTCTGAAATCAACGAAGAAGAAGGCTAGAAAGAGGTGCCAAAAAGAAAGAGAATGGTCTCTATTTCAGTGAGTAAGGAGGAGCATCTAGTCATGGTTGAAGGACTGATCTTGAGGCAAATTTATATCACATGTGCGAAGAGGAAGTCTCATTTTGTTGCCATATTAGATCAGCTATTATAGTCATAAGAAGAAGCTTGGTTGGGGTGTGGTAAAATTGGCAACCAGGGCAAAACTTCATGTGGGTCATCTTATTCATGGCTGATAATATTTTTATTAGATTCCTCTCGTCGAGAGGTGTAGGATTGATATAAAGATCATCCAATTCCGATAAGTATCATGAGATATGAATTTTATTTGATTATGGAATTATATCAAGCCGACCTACACTCATGGTAGGCTCAAGCCCAATAGTCGCATCTAATTCAAACACCAACGTTGTGTATAAATACAGGAGGAATTTTCCTCATTTGGACTCACTCATCTCATCACATCTCTCTCTCTCTACTACACAGAAAAGAGTCTCTTCTCTACTGCGTAGAAAATGGTCTCTCTCTCACACATATGAAGCCAGAAGCCGCCGAAACTGAAGCTGCAACTGTAGAAGTAAAGATTGACCTGCGTGGACTAGAAGATCTCCTCATCTGAACTGCGCTGTAGGTTCATCTGAACCTCCTCTGAAGGCCACAACTTTTGGTGGTGGAATTAAGTCAATTCGACAGACGGTTTGCAAGATATCGACTGCCCTAGTTTGAAGCTGGACGCTGCCGACACTGAAGCTGCAACTGCAGAAGTAAAGATTGACCTACGTGGACTAGAAGAGCTCCTCATCTGAACTGCGCTGTAGGTTCATCTGAACCTCCTCTAAAAGCCACAACTTTTGGTGGTGGAATCAAGTCAATTCGACAGACTGTTTGCAAGATATCGACTGCCCTAGTTTGAAGCCAGAAGCTGCCGAAACTGAAGCTGCAACTACAGAAGTAAAGATTGCACTGCGTGGACTAGAAGATCTCTTCATATGAACTGCGCTGTAGGTTCATCTGAACCTCCTCTAGAAGCCGCAAATTTTGGTGGTGGAATCATGCCGATTCGACGGTCGGTTTGTGAGATATCGTTTGCCCTAGTTTGACGATGAAGCCACCAATGTTGATGCTGCTTATCTAGGGTTTGCTACTGTTGATATAAATCAGATTTATTGTACTATTTCTCTTTGCTGAATTATTGAAGATAAAAGAAGATTTGATCAAAGGGTTTCCCCACACATTGTGGGGTTTGTCCCTGGCTAGTCGCCACATCTTGTGTCTCATCTTGGCTCGTTTTCTGTCGATCGTCTAATGTTCTATCTGCACTTTACTTTATGTACATGTGATTGCTAATCTGTGGAATATAATAAGAAAAATAAGTAAACTATTATAAGCATAGAACATACCATAACTTAATAGGGTGGGAAAAGGCTACTAATTAGGCCTCCTCCTCAAGACAAGGAAGAGACATCTAAAGCGAAGGAAAAGAGCAAGAAAATCATCAATCCATCAAGGTATCCTCCCACACGTGCGAAAAGAAAGAAGATCATACTGCTGTCATCTCAGATCTATGATTGCAGTAAGGAAAAGAGCTTGGATAAGTCTGAAATAAGGACTTCTCCCTGATCAAAGAAGGCTCCACCTCAAGCGTAGAAGGAAAGCAAGAATGTCTCTCCTTGTTTATGCATGACTAGAGTTTTTGTAGTAAAGCTATCAGTTGAAGAAGGATGAAGGAAGAGGTCAAGGTATAGCAAGAGGAATTGATCTCGGATCAAAGGAAAAGGGCTTGACTTGTGCTTGGAGGATCTTCTTGTCAAGGGTCTGGGGTTTGGCATTTGTTAATTGAAGCTTAAATAAGAGAAATTTGTAGAAGGGTTTCCTCTCTATGAGAGAGGTTTTGCCCTCACTGAGAGAAGACATCTTGTGTTCTTGTCTCTTTTGTTTTGGTAACTATTTGATGGAGTAAGAGAACACACACTAATAATAATAAGAGAAGATTGTGCTAATAATAAAATGTAAAAAGTACTTCACAAATAGTTATCATCGTCCTCACAAATAACTATATATAGGGATAGACTCCTATATATAAGGCAACTCGGCCTCACAAAAGAAGAAAGAAGTGATCTCTAAAATCATCGAAGAAGAAGGCTAGAAAGAGGTGCGAAAAAGCAAGAGAAGGGTCTCTATTTCAGCGAGTAAGGAGGAGCATCTAGCTGTGGTTGAAGGATTGATCTTGAGGTAGATTTCTGTCACACATGCGAAGAGGAAGGGCTCATTCTGTTGCCATATTAGATCAGCTACTATAGTCATAAGAAGAAGCTTGGTTTGGGTGGGAAAAGGCTACTAATTAGGCCTCCTCCTCAAGAGAAGGAAGAGACATCTAAAGCGAAGGAAAAGAGCAAGCAAATCATCAATCCGTGAAGGTATTCTCCCACACATGCGAAAGAAAGAAGATCATATTGTTGTCATCTCAGGTTTGTGATTGCAGTAAGGAAAAGAGCTTGGATAAGTTTGAAATAAGGACTTCTCCCCGATCAAAGAAGGCTCCACTTGAAGTGTAGAAGGAAAGCAAGAATGTCTCTCCTAAATTATGCATGACTAGGGTTTTTGCAGTAAAGCTATTAGTTGAAGAAGGACAAAGGAAGAGGTCAAGGTACAACAAGAGGAATTGATCTCAGATCAAAGGAAAAAGGCTTAACTTGTGCTTGGAGGATCTTCTTGTCAAGGGTCTAGGGTTTGGCATTTGTCAATTGAAGCTTCAATAAGAGAAATTTGCAGAAGGGTTTTCCTCTCTATGTGAGAGAGGTTTTGCCCTCACTGAGAGCAGACATCTTGCGTTCTTGTCTCTTTTGTTTTGTTAACTATTTGATGAAGTAAGAGAACACACACTAATAATAAGAAGAGAAGATTGTGCTAATAATAAAAAGTAAAAAGTACCTCACAAATAGTTATCATAGTCAGAATAATCTCACCATAATCTAGTTGCCCAAGATTCTTCAACATGGAATCAGAGCTAAGGTGCCACATCAAAGAAGGGCATCTCAAGAACACATAGAAGATTGAAGCATCAAGGTCAAGAAGAAAGGGCAAACAAATGCTGAAGTATCAGATCTACAAGAAAGGGTTCAAGATCCATCAAAGGCAAGAATGATTACTATCTCCACTCCTAGATCCATCAAGGACTACCATCCTGGGAACAAAGTTCTCATTAAAAAGAAGAAAGATTTCCATCTAAAGGCATCTACAAGAAGGTACACCCAAGAAGAGTCTCCATCAAAGATCCTTCATCTTCAAAGAAAGGCACCCAAGATCTAGGCTCATCATTGAAGATCTCCAGATTTACACAGTGAAAAGTTTTCATCACAAAGCAAATCTCTCATAAGGCACATTAAAGAAAGCATCTTGCAGAACTCCAAGGTCTAAGAAGTGAAATCATCAAATCTTCATGGAAGCAACAAGATCTCTTCACAACAACTCTCTCAAATAAGTATTTTTATGTCCTCTTCTGAACATATCAAAATGTCTTTTGGCAAGGAAAGCAACAAATTGGTTGGGACTGCTAATTTCCTTGCATTGAAAAAGAAGACTGATCTACTTCTCAAATAAAATTAAGTTATGGATTGCATCAAAGGGAATGTCACTGTTCTCGCAAAAGAACAAACTCAAGCCCTAGCAAAGTATAATAAGGATGAAACAAGGGCTCAAAGGATTTTGATAGAATTTGTTATGCTTCTTAACCTGCAAAGCAATACCGAACCGAGAATATGCGCGGAAAAATACCGAGAACACAGTATATGTTAAGAAAATATACCTAGAACACAGAATAGCAAAGATTTTATTACTCAGAGAGAAATGTTCACAGGCCTCTTCGAGGGGGCAACCTCCAGTAGAGCAGAGCTCGATTACCAAACAAGACACGATGCTCCTCGCAGGGAGTCTCTATCCTTTATATATGACTCCTACATGCAATACCACGGGCCAATACCGTGGGTTTTATTAATACCATCTATCTAATACTACCGCCCATTTAACCTTTATTTAATACTACCGCCCATTTACAACGAATTGTGGTCCCATTTGCAACTAACTGGGTTAACCACTTACAAATATTAATATGGGCTTTATTGACTCTTGACTATGACGTGATCCCATGACATGAATAAGGGGGTTAGGTTGGGACCCTAACATGCCCTCCCCCTTAAGACTAGCCTTGTCCTCAACGCTGAAGCTACGGAAACTGCTGAAGAATAGTGGCTGGTTCCCAAGTTGCATCTTCTGGAGAGGTGTCTTTCCATTTGACGAGGACCTCTTTAATCATGCGGCCGCGCAGGTGCTTGTCTCGTGTGTCT